>KV417609.1:12738-152655 GCA_001630335.1 Athelia psychrophila
GGATAGGAAAATTTATACACATCTTGATGAATGATTACTGACCGGAGCTGAGTCATTACTGACCCGAGTTGAGTGATTACTGACCGGACCGAAGTTGACACGTAAAAGTGATGCGACTTTGTGATGCGATCAGGATACGGTCCAGTAATCACTCAGATATGTGGCAGTGCTGGTAAACTGGAGTGATTACTCCGTTTAATATATATAGCAATACAGCTGTGACAGCCACAACAATTTCTCCTACCTTAATCCTTGAATTGTGGGGGCATCGAACCACAGATGTTGGTGATTCCACTTGGGTTGGATTAAGGCCAATTTACTCGTATTTATGGTGTACTTACTTTGGGGGTAGTCGTGCACCGGCTTTCTCTCTTAACTCAACTAGCCCTCTATCACTAATTACTCGGTAACCGGTGATGTTGCGTGGAGCGCGTAGTGTCTTGAACTTTGCGTTGGCCTGTCGGGCACTCCGTGTGCTGACTTAGTGACTGATGTTTTTCACTTGTGTGCACTCTGGTGTGGTCACTAATTATTATTAACTTGTACACTGTGGTTATTCACATGCCTGACTTGCATTGCTTTGCACTGATGTTAACTACACTGACTTGTTCAGGTTCACCGTAATGACTTGCACTGTAATTGACTAAGTTGTGTTGACTGGTTCTGCACTCAACTTGGTCAATTACACTTGCTGATTGGTTGACTCAAATGCTACTGTTACTGGCCACTCACTCTGTCTTATGACCAACATTCTCGGTATGTGCTGTTTGGGTTAGCCTGTCTTACACTGAGTGGGCTGACTTTGTGGCCAACATGTTTCACTTCTGCCCCGGTGAGTTGCCCCTAATTATTACTGACTTGGACACTACAGTCGTTCAGATGTCTGACTTGTATTCGGTTTGGTTTCCCAACCGGTGACTGACTGGGTTACTAATGGTCGCTCACTGGCCCGTGGTTGTGAGAGTGGATGGTCGGTGGCTAGGTATTGTTATTGACCGAGGGACCAATTACTTGGTCACCGGCGATGTTGGGTAGAGCAGTTACATTTACTGACTTGGTTGCAGACTCTGACTTGACAACATTGACTGAGCCACCAACCCATATCGATAAATTCATTGACCAGAGTTGGCTGGAGGTGTGTTGCGAAAAAAGCTGCGGGGATAGCGTCAGGTCGCGAAGGGCCTTGAGGGCCCCCTCACAATGACGTGTGTGGCATATGTTGCAAAGGCTGGAGAAGGGGTCCCACAGGTATGGTTGGACGTTGTATATATATACTGTGGGACAACATACCGCCCCTCGATAAATTCATTGCCCCGCCTAGAGGGCTGGAGGTGTGTTGCGAAAAAAGCTGCAGGGATAGCGCTAGGTTGCGAAGGGCCTTGAGGGCACCCTCACAATGACGTGTGTGGCATATGTTGCAAAGGCTGGAGAAGGGGTCCCACAACCTCAGTGGTTGTGGCGATGTATATATATAGGGACAAAGTACCGCCCCTCATACTTGTCTAGAACAGCTCCACAAGGTATGGTTGGATGTTGTGAACTTATCTGTGAGGATAACGGACCCCACCTAGGGCTGGAGGTGTGTTGCGAAAAAAGCTGCGGGGATAACGTACCCCATCTAGGGCTGGAGGTGTGTTGCGAAAAAAGTTGCGGGGATAACGCACCCCATCTAGGGCTGGAGGTGTGTTGCGAAAAAAAGCTGCGGGGATAGCGTTGTGTTGCAAAGGGCCTTGAGGCCCCCCTCACAATGACGTGTGTGGCGTATGTTGCAAAGGCTGGAGAAGGGGTCTCACAACCACGTGTGGTTGTGGCGATGTATATATATAGGAGCTTCATATCCAGCGGGAGCCATTCGATGATCCGCACACGTTCACCGGGGTAAGCGATTCAAGCCAACCTGAGCTAGACCAACTTCACTAACATTGTGATATGCAGAAGCGTGCCGACTACCGTTTCCCGAGATCGACTCCAAAGGGTGCGAGGAACGCGCGAAAGCCGCCAGCCCAGCAAGCGAATGTCGAGGTCCCCGCCGCGCTCCCTAGCATGCGCAAGGTTAAGTCGGTGCCGAAGCATGATGATCCATCCGAGGAGGCGGAATCCGATGACGACGATGAGGAGGAGGAGAAAGAGGATAGTGTCGAGCCGGAGGAAGAACAGGCTGCGAAGACACCGAAGAAGACTGCGCAGACGAAGAATGAACTCGATGTGTTCCCCGACCCAGCTTAGGCTGATTCCGCAACATCCTGGAATGCGCGCCTCACATTGTTGGAGTCCTGCCAGAGCATGTCCACCAAAACAGTGGCCTTCATCGCCGCGAAGCTTACTGCGAGTGGGCTGATCATCCCGCCGGCAACTGCGGTTTGCAAGACCAAACTCCACCATATCCAATATTGGAATGACGCCCTTGCGGTCGCCCAAGCCCATGTTCAGTCCACCGCCACCGCCGCCGCCGCCGCCAACAGGAAACCGACATCGCCGTTGCGTAGCCTTCCAAATTCTCCTACCGCTAACCCTGGTGCTTCTGCTCCTTCCACACCACCCGCTCGTTCGGTTACTCCTCCTGGTTCTGGTGCTTCTAACCGTTCTCGTTCGCATTCTCTGAAACGGCCAGCGGAGGACACGGCAGGTAAGTAGATATCTACTCATCATAATCCCTGCTCACCTTTCCGGTTATTCGTTACAGACGGCCCTGAGAGCAGGAAGAAGGCTCGCCGCGCCGGTAAGCTACATGGTTATAATAGTGACGACGATGATTTGTGAGAATCATATTTCGCGTTTTTAGATGAATGAACAATGTCAGAAGGTGTCAGAAATATATCTTGCCATGCGCTTCCTCATGTACAGTAGTGATTTGATCATCTATATGCAAAGCTGTTTCGAAATTTTAGCTAATGTGAAGGTGCTACATCCGCGAAAATTTGCCTTGAATATTTATTTCGAAGTCTGTAGCAAATGTGAACATTTTACATTAATTAGCGGCAATGTTCCTTGAATTTTCATGCCAAATCTTAGCGGATATCAATGTTCTACATCCGCGGCAATGTGCCTTTCACTTTAGGCTCGACGTCTTTAGCAGATGTGAACGTTGTACATTAGCGGCAATGTTCCTTGAACTTTCATGTTAAATCTTAGCGGATGTCAACGTTCCACATCCGCGGCAATTTGCCTTGAACTTTCGTTTCGAAGTCTTTAGCGGATGTGAACGTTTTACATTAGCGGCAATATTCCTTGAGATTTTATCTCAAATCTTAGCGGATGTCAATGTTCTACATCGGCGGCAAACTTCCTGAAATCTTCATTTCGAAGTCTTAGCAGATGTGAACGTTCTACATGTGCGGCAGTGTGTGTACCTATCAAAGTCGATGCGAACCCTGCACACCCGCGGCGATTCTCACTTGGTGAAAATTTACTCAATACTAATGGTTGTATCAATTGACTTCACATCGGCGATCATTAGCTACCCAGCCTGTTGTTTGTATCCGCAATATCATCTTCTCATGCACTTTAATAATTAATAATGGATTCCCGGTGCGTGAGTCTGTAGTACGCTTATTTCACGCCACAAATTGCCTATTTGAGCAACCCGAACCCAGTCTGAACCTAGGGATAATTGGCTTTTGCCCTACAATTCCTTCGCAGCTTCGCCCGTAAACCACCTGCCTTGCTAGTTATTAATTGTCGCTCTTATCTTGTGCTGTTCTTTCTTGTTTAACAGTAATATATAATATATAATTGCGCTTTGCGTGTTATTATTGCAACTATTCGGTGCTGTTCCTTCTTGTTCAACAGTAATATATAATTATTAACCGCGCATTGCGTGTTATTATTGCAACTATTCGAGCGCCTGGTGGCAATCTCACATTGATTTACACCTTCTGGCCCATAAATACTTCTGCACCTTGCGCATTCGCAACATGCACTTAGCATGGCTGGTAATATGTCTGGTGAGTGTCCGCAGGTTGCAAATCTGCAACCTGCGCTGTGTCGGACTGTCAGGGGTGTTTACGTGTCCGCAACTTGCAAATCTGCAACCTGCGGTACTTTCACCTGCTCGCCCTAGTCCTTACCCCATTCTAACCCGGACCTCGTTCCAAAAACACCTTACTATCGAGCATCCGTGCGCGTGCGTCCTGGCCGCACGTCCGTAACGCCACACCAGACGCACATCGTGAGCGCGGACGCGCGGCGTGCGTCCCGGCCGCATCCCTTCCCTGCCAGCCGCCAGTGCTCCGCGCAATAATTACAGGTACTGCATGTGACTGGTAGCAGTCAAGTGATGTTACAAGCTCTAATGCTCTCTTTCAACAAGTAGTGGTGCAATGAGCAGGAACTGTACCGCAATAGGGGCCCTCCTAGTTTTTCAGAGATTATCTAGCCGAATTCACCTGGTATTGTAGCGGATCTACATATCTGTAAGCCGTACGTATTGTTCGTTTCTTGAATCGATAACGCGTGTGTATTTTGTTACAATCTATCCATTTCCTGCCCTGCTGCTCTGCCCTTCCGTGCTCTGCGTGCTCCGCCCTGCCTGCCCTGCCCTTCCCTGCTCTCCCCTGCCCTGCCCTGCTGCCCTGCCCAGACCTGCCCTGCCTAGCGCGCCCTGCCCGGCCTGCCCTGCCCTGCGTGCTCCTGGCGCTTATTTTCCGACCTACGCCTGCCCTGTGAAACAGAAAGTTCTGCTCATAACCTAACCACAACCACGTGTGGTTGTGGCGATGTATATATATAGGCGGGATGCCGCCGGGATCATGCACGCAAGCTGATTGAACTAAGTAGAAGGGAACCGTGGACGGGAATGAGATGAGAGGCGGGATGCCGCCGGGATGGTGTATGCAAGCTGATTGAAGTAAGTCTAAGTGAAGCGTGGATGGGAATGGGATGATAGGCGGGAACGGGATGAGAGGCGGGAACGGGATGAGAGGCGGGATGAGAGGCGGGATGAGAGACGGGATGAGAGGCGGGAACGGGAACGTAAGTCAACATTTTAACGCAGATTGGAAGGAAAAAATGGAGGGGTGGGGGTAAGTGTAAAAAAAAAACCAAAGTCAGAAATTGGGAAGGGGAAAAGGGTAAATTCGGTAATAGTAAGGAGGGACCAGCGGAGGGAACGGGATCTGGAGAGGGAACTATGTCTGGGGGTAGACATTTGAAAACATTTAGGTAGGTAAGCACTCTATCAGGTCAGTACTGACAGCTACGCCCTCTTACTAAGCAGGCCTGACGCGCACACGCTAAGCCCGCGGGTACGGCTGATACGCAATCGGCGTGCGTCTGCAGTGCACGCGTTCGTCCCCGCCGATCGCGGTGCGTTTTCCGCGTACGTTGCGTTCGTCCTCGCCGATCGCGTCGGGTATCCTTACCCTGTATGTACCACACCCTTGCCCTTGCCCTGCCCTTGCCCTGCCCGGCCCTTGCCCTGCCCTGCCCTGCCCTGCCCTGCCCTACAATTTAGGCGCCCAAATATTGACCTGCAGAATGACCTGCGAGTCCCCCTAACCTAAGTTCTGTGGAGTGTACATGTGTACCGACTTGGTTGCTGACTCTGACTTGACACAATTTATTGAGTCACCGATATTTTTGATGTTAGCCCCAGTCTCATTATTTCTCATATGGACACCGGGAATTATTTAGTGTGTGCCTCGTTTACCAATTATGGACCTTTGGGCTCACAGTATTGTAGTTTAACTACATTCCATGCACCATCCCTCCTATTTATGAGCTGGATTAAGTTAAGTTCATTCACTTAGTATATATGCCAAGTCTCGTAGCTACGGACTCCGTCAATGATGAGCACCCGACTGACCCGACTTGGTGTTTCGAGGACCTGGTCATCAATTTTCGTTGACTCGGACTCTGGCGGGGACTTGCATTATGTGCTGCTACAAGTACTGCATTGTAGTACTTTCATTTCCTTGGGTTCTAAGTGCAAGATGCAGGGCCTCCCGTTTTCCTGTTGATATATGCATGCAGATCTACCAAGTAGTTACATTACATCAACAGATAGCTCTTATTTAATACACAATGATGCAAAGTACTTGCCAAGAAAATCGCCGTTGATTACATTCACCCACGCCTAAGTCATTTCATGCAGCTGAATATATGTCTACGATAGTTCAACAAATGGGTCTTGCCGCCGACCTTCGACATACTACCAGATCTGATGGGGGAACACAGGTCGTGCTCTCGAACACGCGAAACGTGTTCGAACACATTGATACTGGATGGAGGGTGGCTAAGACAAGCACGTACGCGGGGAAGGTGAGACGAGAATGCTCGTCGACGCCGTTACCCGCGTAGGCACATGTCTATGGGATGGAGCGGAAGAACGCGTGTTATTCACACGCGTTCTTCCTGGGATGGCATGGGGGTGGTCAGAACACGTCGAGGAACGTCCCCCGCACGCTTCGGAAGTGCGAGGGACTGGGCGAACAGTACGTGGTGGTGGTGCGGCGGCGGCAGGAAGGTGGCGGAAAGGCGGCGGGAAGGTGGAGCATAGGCCCCTCGCCGGGCGTGCGGCTCGGACGCACGGCCGCACGTTCGGTCGGGTTGGCACTCGTGGAGGGTCCTGGCGGCGGGAACCTATCCAAATAGCACACCCACACGTTTTCGAACGTGTGGGTGACCGGTATTGACGTGGTTTGAGGTCGGAGGGTGCGCGACCGCGATATGGCTCGATGTGGGAGTGGGAGCGACCGTGGGCGTGCGGGGATGGGTGAAGAAAGCGCCTACAGTACCCCCACATCCTTCGAGAAGGCGTGGGGGTCAGACGTTGGATGAGATGGGGTCGGAGGGCGGTGGGACCGTGTTGCGCGCGCGAGAACGCGATTTAGCGCGTTCTCGACGTCGCGCGACCGTGGGTGGCCCGCGACGTGCTGAAAACGTCGGTAGGGCACTCCCACGTCCTATTCAGGGACGTGGGGGACCGACGTTAGGCTGGTTGTAATGGGGTGGGTAGGTTGGAGGGGGAAAGTCGAGCTCAGAGCGGCAACGCGTGCCGCCGAGCTCTGAGGTCTCCTGCAAAGGATAGTAGTCAGTAGTAGTAGTTAATACACATACTTACCTTTATTGTATACCCCCCCAGCCCATCTCCCTCTTCCCCCGCGTTGTTGAAGCCGGTGTAGTGGTTGTCGAGGATGAAGCACGATCGGCGGCTAACCGCGATTGCCCGATTCGGTCGCGATCGAGTCGCGATCGAGCAGCCGTGCGGGCGTGCGTCTGGGCCGCACGCCCGCCGTGCCAGCTGGGACGTACGGCGGGGCTATCATGGTACGTGCGCCATGGTACGCGCGTGCGTCGGGGCCGGGGCCACACGCCGGCTGTACCAGCTCGTACTTGCGGCGGGACTGCGATCGCGCGAGTGCGCGTGTCTCGCATGCGCGCCGATCGCGCAAGGGATGGGTAAGCTGTGATATACCCTGCCCTGCCCATACCCTGCCCTTGCCCTGCCCTTGCCCTGCCCATGTCCTGTCCTGCCTTGCCCTGCCCTGCCCTGCCCGCCTGCTTCCGGGGCTTATTTTCTGCCCTAGCTGCCCTGTAAAATCGAAGAATTTTGCTCATAACCTAAGCTTGTGAGACGCGATGTACTGGTCGAGTGAGACACCTCCATCCCATGCCTGCTCCATCGCTAAGCTCAGGCCAGAGGCTTCGATTGAAAGCTTCAGGATCATCACTAGTACGGTTTGAGTAACTGTTGCGTCTTCCGGCTGCCATTGTTATCCCGTAGAAGTAACCTAAGGAGCGAGTATAGCAATAATCTGATGAATCGTGATAATATATGTTTGCAGTAATATGTACGCCTAGGCGTGTAGATAGAAGTATATGTGCAGTCCTAGGGTATAGTTACAGCCCCGAAGCAGCGCATTCGCGGCTAAAGTCCAATCCGACGTCCATGACCGCCATGCCCTGGCGGACAGAGTGTAAAACGGCGATGCATGCCCTGAAACGCGCGTTTAGCAGATTTTGGTGTGAATGCGTGAAGGGACGTACTTGGAAAGGACGTATCCCGAAGGGACGTACACCGTATTAGCCCTGCTCCCAACTGGAGACCTTTCATGTACCGGAAATTTCCACACCACCGACTTTTACCACCATCCGAAACGGGAATGGTGATATCCCGCTCGAGTTTGTGATAAGCGGGACGGCAGTGCGCCCACGCTCTGAAGAAGTATGTGTAAGCATGGTCTGGAGTGACTTCTGGAGGGTAGAGGCGAGGGCGGTGTCAAGGGCTTGTCTGTCCCGTTCGGTTATAGGTTGGCGCATCTCCGCATTGACAATCCTGTAGTCATATCGTGATGAAATCAGTAGAGTTATGATGGCAGAGCATAATTGACATACCACTGTTCCCATGCGACCTCTTCCTCACCCATGTACACCTGAAACCATGACGCCTTGCGCGGTCGTCTCTCCGAGAACGTTATCTCTATCTGCTTGAGTGATTAGCACGATCACGAATGAAATTGCAGTTTTGGATCACCTGACCGCGTTTGTTCGCACCATTCTCGATGCCTTTCCATAGCACATCCACCCGATTGGCTATGAGCTGCTCCATCTCACTGTCTGACACGCCAGGCTGTTACTGTCATCAGCAGCCAATCATCGGAGCTGAAAAACCAGAGCGGCAGGCAAAGAAGGACTTTAGAGGGTAAGGGTAAGAGTTACTCACCATTGTAACCTCGAGCACATCAAATGTCTGCGGTTTGACCGTGCCAAAAAGTCGGTGGAAGAGGATCAAGTGGAGGATCGCGCGCAGGGCTTCACGCGCCGTGCGTCGGTCTAGGGCCTGTATTCAGTGAGTACGAGGCATTTACTAGGGTAAGATCAGCATACGACGTCGATTGTTATCGTGGGGTGCTGCTGGGCATTCATGATAGCCTGCGCAAAGAGTGCAGCATAGGCGTCACAGCCAAGACCCTGACAGCATTCGGCTTTCGGTGGAAATGTAGGCCCTGATGTGATCGAGTGGCGTAAACTCACTGCCGGACGCGAACATTTAACACATGGCGGCGACTATTTAGTCACTGGCGCCATCACCTCTCCCATTTCCTCCACTTGTTCCAGCACTTGTGAGTTCCTTTGTAATCGCCATGCGGCATGCATGCTGATATCTATGCACCAGGAGCTATCCCACCAACATGGTCATTTTGGTCGGCGGTTATGTGCTTTCATACAAAGATACCGCCAAGTTCGCAGATGCCAACAACTTGCACTACCAAGAAGAGATACTCGCATGTATCTCTATCAATCGATTTTTCAGAGAGGAGAAGTTGGACAACCCGATGCCTGCACTTATCGCAGTCCCATGGCGTGTCAAGGGAGTAATAAGGAGTCGCATAATGCTCCCTACCCGCATGACAGACGACAATATCAAGTTCAAGTTCGAAGAAGGTGAAAAGGATTTGAATTTGAGGAGGCGTCTATTGGAATATAAAGGACTAGATAATGTTCCGCTGCCGTTTGTGACGGTGGCGAATCCCTTTGGGACAGGACGGTGAGTGCCGCACATTTGATTCACGCAATCCAGCCCCGTGCATTTTTGAGCCGTTCTACTCACCTGTTTTCCGCTTTAGATGAACATCTTTCACGCATCCCCTGCCAACTCTACCTTCTTCGAATCTTTTCTATCTTTTCCGCTGTATTCCACCGTCCCATGTAATCAATGGCACAATCGCGTTTTCATTCCCGTTCGCCCCTGCTCTGTGCCTCTACCTTGATTTCGATGGTCCCCTGACGTCTCGGAATCGCCTCTGGATTACTGTGCTCGTGCTTCAGGTTATTCCAGAGCTGTCCCAACCGTGACCTCACATTCGCACGCACATCCAGCCCCGCCCGGTCGGCTTTAGAGTAACATTAGGGAAGATGATAGTCAAAATGAGAATCCCCGTCGTCGCATCCTCCACCACTCTCCCCTCCACCACTCTCTCCCTCCCTCGCCGAACCCATTCCCTCTCCGTTTGATCCGAATTCGAGCGCCAAAAAGACGTCCGCGTGCGGCAGGATCCATCGAGATGGGATTATGCACATACAGTACGCTTGAAATATGCATATGAATCAGTGCCAGATCTGAAGCATGAGACCCGCCAAACCCACCTGGTGTATCGTGATACAACGCCCACGGATTATCCACCTCCCAGTCCTCATCGATACTTTCTCCAATGAGTACCGTGGCGAGGCACTGGTGCCATGCACCCCCTTTCTTGCTGAGTATGCGGGCGCGGGACAGTGCGCCGGGCTAGATGAGAAACGCGATGGCGGCGATGGAGATGGTGGGAGGAAGGTGCAGTATGATGGCGTTCATAATCATCATCCCTTGAGGCCCGCTTGCATTCTCATTCTCGCGTGTGCATTTAGGTTTGTGTTTGCGTTTTCTAAGCCGGTTAACGCGGGGACGAGCACAGTGATCGCATCGACGAACGACTAATTCCAGCCCCCGCCCCCGAACTTGAATCGTCGATCGGTAAGTCCAGCCTCTACGCAGGCACGGGGTCGGCGCCTCGGCTGAACACAACGACGTCGGGATGGCGCACAGCGCCAGTAGCCCGCCTACACGCGCATGTTGGTCCGCGGATCGACCATCGGCGCATCCCCGTCCGTGTCCACGTCTAGGAAGTCGGTCTGGAGGTAGTGCAAGAGGGCGGAGCGCGTCGCGACGGCGGCTTGATGCGGCGCTCGGGTTTCTGCGTTACCATAATCTCATAGCGATTTGGTGTGGGGCGGGGCATGGGAGACAGATGTGGGAGACACCCGTGGTAAATATACAGAATTCGGTACCGGGGCAGGTGTGCGCGAGAGACACGGGCGCGAGCCGGGTTAAGAGGTGGCGGGTGCGCTGCTTCAACGTGGGGGAGGCATCGAGAGGTAGCCGACACGGGCAGATAGGGAGAAGGGAGTGCGAGGGGGGGGGCGAGATCGCGTTCAAGGATGGTGGGGTTTGGGAGGTCTACCAGCGCCTCAACCTGATGGATGGGATTCGAGTACAGGATACGCGAGACAGTGTCTTCGATGGTGGTGTTGATGAGCAAGGCCGTATCCATGGTCAGGTTTTCAGCGGGACGGAGTACGTGGAGATAGAGAACCGCGATGGTGAGGAGGTCCAGGAGAAGACAGTTGACCAGGCCAAGACCGGGCGGTGGTTGGTTTGGGTTTGAGGGACAATGTCATGTGATTGATTTTGAGTGAGTCACTTGTGAATCTCATCTTCATACTAGTCTCCCGTAGGCAGAACTCCGATATTCGAATGTTTTTGGGATGGGGAGGGACGATTCGAATATGGATCTTCATACGGACGTCGGCTAATGCGGGAGATATGCATGAGATTACTCTGGTCTCAAGGTTAGCGGCGACTTATCGTCTCAGTTCTGCAATTGGGTAAATATGTTTCGTCAACGTCGGTGGCTACTTGTACCTGTCATCTACGCCTCGGCGGACCCAATCATATCCCTCGTATTGTCAGATCTAGGTGTGAACACACACTCAAAGGTTTCGGGGTGTCTGTTAGGGGAACGCTGCTGAGTCGGTGAGCTAAACACCTAGTCATTGCGCATCACGAACCGAATCAGCGACGAATAGTACTTGACTTTGAGTTCTATCGGCGTGCCATCTTTGGCCGCGGGATTTTCAACATTGAAAGCGGCTAGGATGGAGCCAGCAGAGAGCCAAATGAAGGCACTGGCAATCTGCCTTCCAGGGCTGTCACAAGTCCGTCAATAACGCAAGTATTAAATTGTTGCCTAAAATCGAACCATATTCTTCGGCCATAGCCGAATACCGCCAATTGAGAATCTTGAACATCGGGATCAACCTTCCGTCTGTGAGGAAACGTTCGGGATTGAACACAGATGGATCGAGGTACGTGTTCGGGTCATTCAAAATCGCCTTGTTTACAGTATCAATATCAATCGCAGAATGGCATATAAGCTGTCGCGCAGAGGTGAAACCGCAGCACGAATTCGGAATTTGGGATGACGAGTTCCGCTTGGGAGAAGGCGATGTTTCTGTTGCGACTCGGAGAGCGCTGTTCTGATGTAGTGGTGCCGCACAGTGGAGAGAGGCGATGTCGCGCGACTTCACAGTGCCGAAAAGGCACACTGGAACGACTTTAGAATCTGATGCTTTTTGATTATCAGAAATGAACTGATTACATACCAGTAATCGACGCTCACGCCCACATTGACTGAGACGTCGGGGGTTATCCGAATAAAATGGACAACGGGTCTACTTCTGCAATAAGTTTAACCGGATGGTACTGCTTGCTCTTCGGTTCCAACATCCCCCTCATACCCTTTCGACTTAGGTCGGGTGGTGGATATGAGGGATGAAACGGCTGTTGCAGATGGTTCACAAGGCCGTTGTGCATAGACGTCCATTTTAAACTGAACGCGTCCAAGCGGGCGGGAGCGGGCGTCGTTAGGGATGGAGGTGAGTAATACGTCGCCCCTCCTTGGCACGTATCGGCTGTGCAGCGTGTAGTGCGAGCCAGTTGCCGGCGGCGAGGACCTTCCAGATGAATTGGCATTCAGTACACCAATCGGGGCCGAATCCCGGTGAAGCGACGAACGAATACAAGTCTAGAGCGAGCAGGCAGCGCTGATCAATGCTGGTGAAAGACAACCTTCAACATTGCCACGCGTACCTTCATATTCATTGGCGCCCGGCCCGATTCACGACTCCGAACTCCAACTGCCCATCTCCCATCTCCCATCGCCTATTATCTCGTGTGCGTCAAAACGTCGAACACTCCAGCTGGGAGTCGCAATCGCAGCAACTTCTACCTCGGTGATGCTACCACAGCACGAATAGGGAACCAAAAAGATCGACCCGAATCGACCTCCTTAGCTCTGTATTGCGCGCGTGGTCCACGAAATGGACGGCGCACGCCTCGAGGTCGCTGACCATCGTCTTCGGGTGTATGGAATTCTCAGGGAGTATGACTGAGTTGGAAGTCATTCCGCTGCTCCGCCGCTCGTGCGTTAGGTTATGTAGTGCAGGGTGAACAACCATTGATGACTACTCACCCTAAACCGCGACTGCTAATCACAAGCTAACCCGGAAAGCAAATACACCACAAGAAGTTGCACGTCGAACCATCGATCGATAGGTGACACGGCTAGGGGCAAGGACACGGGTCACGGGTGCGTTGGTTGCCAGTGAAAGGGGCGAAAGCAAAGTTAACAGCCCAGAAGCGAGACAGATGCCACCCGAGACTCCGCTCGGCTTGCGGATAAATGCCGCGGAATCCGAAAGAGAGATGGGCGACGCGGAGTGGCATTTAGCAGTGATTCGTCCTCGGTATGACGTGGGGCTCGAGATTGGGTATCAAGATATGCATATGATTATACGTACCTGGGCCTCAGTGGACTGTCTCTCCATTCTCCTCGGGGCCGAGATCGATTCACGCGATCGCATTTAATGTCAGCACGACAGCACAGCAGCCAACTCAATTGGTTAGGGTTGATTACCTGAGGCTGCACACCGGCTGGGAGACCGCCGTCGACTGGATCAGCCGTGACAGGCGATGGGGATCAGGATTTACCTCCGTTTCTGAGGTGAAATTACGTTCCTGCGATGGCATACTTTGCAGTGGCGATCTTGCTGGTTCTGGCAGTTGTCATCCCAAAGAGGCAAAGGTTCCGCGGTAATCAATACCAATATCGTTTTACGCTTTGACCGAGTGTTCTCCCGTTGTCGGCGCCCAACGACCAGCTATTAGCGTTTGATTCCGCCGATCGCCATGAATGAGAGGATCCATCCCATCCAGATGTATAAATGAGAGGGGAGAGGCTCGGAGGGGGACGTGTTCGCAGTGCCTCGTGTGGCAGAGAGTTGACGCCACAAAATGATGGGCGGAGCTTGAAAGTGTTTAGGGCAAAGGGCGTGTGTGCAGAATTGTTTGTTGATCACTTCTACCCCCTTCAAAGCCTGCGAACCCGCCAATAACCGATCGTCGACTCCTCAGATTGCATTACAGCGAATACAGACAACATCTCCATATACGGCCACAGCATGTCCCTCGCTATGCCCCTACGCAGCCCCATCTCCCAAGGCCCGGGCCCCGTGCGCCGCTCGACGAGGCTAGCAGGCAACCCGACGCCCGACAGCACCCCCCGCGCCGCCACCCGCCGTGCGCGCCCACCCATCGACACGACGCCCCCGCGCAACCACACAGCACACCGCGCCGCAAAGGAGCAGCGTCGCCCTGCTCCTCCAGCGAGCAATAAGCGCAAATCGCCCGAGGACGACAAACGGGTCGTGAAGAAGCGCAAGGAGAATGCTGTGAGTCTGCCCAGTCCGTGCCCCATCTCTATTTGGCTGACGTATTGCCCAGACACGGACGGTAAAGCCGACACCACGAGCGTCAACGAATAGATATGCAACCCGTTCAGCACCCTGTCGAGCCTCCAGTCCTCTGTGCGTCCTTCTTGCCTTGCTCGAATGTCCTTCGTATTCTTACATCTCGTTGTCTCGCAGTGTCGAGGACTCAGAAAAGATCAGCACAGTCCACGTACAGTCTGTCCCGATCGCACCCATAGACGAGCTCCCTGTCGTCGATGTCGACATCGACCTCCAAACTGCCCCAACCCCAAGCGTACACGCCGAAGAGCCCGCGGTATCCGTACTGCCAGACACACAAGAAGAGTCGGACGTCGTTATCGCGTTGGCACCCGCTGCGCGGGAAGACGAGACAGACGCGCAGCAGCAATCGTCGTCGGCTTCGGCGTACGTCACATACACCGACCTCTCCCCCTCCCCCTCGCCTGCGTCCCCGCCCGCGCACACAACCGGGCTAGAATCGCCGACGCCTGCTTTCGAGAATGACGCCATGGACCTGGATACAGCGGACTTTGTTATGGGCCCCGTGCCATCGACATCACGCCTTCCCCTCGCCGATGCACCGATGCCGATATCGATACCGACAGAAATGGGCGATATTCACGCAGGTCAATTCGACAACCTGCCCTCGCTCCAATGCGCATCTTCAACTGCGCCTCCCACCGAATCTACGCTGGACCTCGACCTCGACGCACCAGACTTCTCATCCGCGTCCCTCATGGCCGCCGAACCGCACCCACACCAAACTCTCAGCGAGCACCAATCCGAGCACGATATGCGGCAGCGCGAGTACGAAGCCGCCGAGCGCGCACGAAAGCGCGCCAGCCAGCGCCAGGACCGCCTCTGGCTCGCATGGGCCGGCGGACGTATTGCGGCGATGGTCTCGCGCTATGGCATGGACGAGGTACGGAGGATCGAGTGGGCGCGTGCCAGAGCAGGGGCTTCGTCTTCTTCAGCTGCGGCAGAGTTCGAGATGTACACGCCCCACTCAGACCGGGAACGGGAGGACTTTGAGTGGGACTGCGACGAGTATGACGAGGACGAAGACGATGATGAAGATGAGGTGGAGGATATTGTCCCCGAGCCGAACTTTGAGTTCCTCCCAGCACCGTCTTCGCCTCCACCCGTCGCGTCCCATAATTCGACTTTGACTGTTGCACACACATACCCGGACGCCTCGTACTCTCGCGGCAGCGCATCACCGGCACCGACGACACCCCCAGCGCGCAGAGAAAGCGTACGCGGCACCCCGCCCTTCCTCGAGCGGCGCCAGGCATGGGGCGGCACAAACCTCATCGTGCGGAGCTTACTACCCAGCGCGGCATTACAGCGCCCGCGGCCACCCCCATTATCGCTGGACGACCCTATGGAGGGCTGCGGCCGGCTGCGGCTGACGTACCCCGGGGAGAGCATGGAGGAGCACCACCACCCGTCGCCCGCGATGTCGGTCCCGTCGAATGCGCCTGCAGAGGCGGCGGATGCGACAGACCCGAGCGAGAGCTTTGCGGACCCGGCAATTATGCAGGCGATAATTGCGTCTATGAATAACAACGCGGGCGCGGCGCACGGGCACGGATCGCTCTCGCCGCCGTCGTCGCCTTCGCACCAGGACGTCGAGTACGCGTCTTCGCAGCAGACGACCTTCGGCGCGTGGGGCGTCCCCTCCCCCTCGTCACCGCCGCCTTCCTCCTTGGCGCCGCCTAGTTCGCTGGCGGTGGGGGAATGGAGCTTCAGCGGGATGGGCGCGGGGACGGGCATGGGCGGAATGGGCATGGGCATGGAGGCGGGCTGGTACTCGAGCTCGTCGACGCTGCATTCCGCGCTCGGCTGAGGTGCTGTCCTGTCGTGTCACGCCGCGTTGTGAAGTTGTAAAGTCCGTCCGTCATTTTGCTACCTACTATCTTATTACCTATCTCGATCTCGTTTTCGCGCCGCACTAGCTCTCCCTCTCCCTTTCCCTCCCGCATGTTCTCCCTCCTTATCATCGCACATCACCATACCTCATCCTCATCCTCATCCCCATCCCCACATACACCCCCCATTATACACCCCCCTCCATGAACTCTGAACTCCTCACCCAACATACACCATCCCCATCCCATCATTATACTGCAACGCCCCAGGACTCACGCTCAGTTCTCGTTCGTACCCGCATATACCATGTATCTTTATACCTTGTACCCGTACCCCGCTATCTCGCACCCTACATCCCGCTCTCGCTCTCGCAAACTTGTTTACACCTACAGTGGAATTATAGAGGTTTTTTTTGATTCATTGTGATGCGCTATGCGGGCTTCTGCGTATGTAGCAGTATGAAAGGTGGCAATAAGGGTTTATATTGAACGTGGGCTGCGAACTACGAAGTACATAAGCGATACTACTATCGCGCACCGTTACAGCTAACTGCTCATGCGAGCGTGCTGTGTGTTGATCCGTCTTCAATCCACATGCGAAACAACACTACATGACGCTTCGAGAAGGCCTTTGATGGAGCCGGTGTACTGTGCGTGAGCGAATTCACACCAACCACCTCGCAGCGTTGGACACCCTAGAATCCCGACCGCGTGTAAGCCCATCGCTCCCCCTGTTGGATCTGTTTTCAAACACGCATACGACAGCTGCTTCTTTCACTCATCCCCGGATCCCAGGAACAGCGGGCGCACGCTTTCCGCATTGCGTGCACCCACATACGTGCAGACACCGAGCTCCGCCTAAACGAACCTCGAAATCGCCACGTGCGATGCGCGACAGGTGGAGAGCGAATCACTCGGAGATCAGCTGTTGTTGCGTACTCTGGCAGGCCGGGAGCTGCACGATAGACATCAGGCATCAGATCAAGGAACAGCACCAACGGGTTGCTCACCTGCGCTTATAACCTTCCAGTTCCCTTCCAAAGTAGGTTTGGGCCATTGATGCGGGGTAGCTTAAGACAGCTCGTCAAAGCCGGTGAAAGGAGGATGGGCTGCAATGTGTCCACGTACCGCACACATTCGACAAGCCATGATGCCTCGACCCCAGCAAATAATCCTCGCTTCACGGGAAAAGCAGCCCTTGAAGGTTTGCTGTGGAAGACGACGACTTGAATGACTCCAGGACCAAAGCTGGGGACGCGGGATTCGATCTGATCAGCCTCGCGAGAACTCGAGGGGACCAAGAAGACGCCGGTTAGCCTATGATAGGGCTGCGATCTCTACAGAAAGCATAGAGATTCTGTTGATCAAGGGTATGCGTACAAGAGGGGCAGATAGGAGACCGAAGAGAAAAATCACATTGGAAAAAGAGTTCTTGGTTCAGTCGGAAAGTATTTCTGGATTCTCCCACGACCACGAGGCTATCCATTGGAACAAGATCCGAATGTGATTAGAAACACGAATGTTTGCTACGCGAATTTGCCTGATTTTGGTCGGCGGATAGCGTGGTGCATCGCTGTGATCAACTGGGACGATTCACAGCATCAACGGCATCGAACCTTAATTTTGGATTAGCCTTGGATTAACCCTTCAGATCGCGCAGATGTAACAGAGACAATATGATTAATTGAAGTAAGCGAAACGGACCAAGAAGCACTCGGATGCGATGTCAACTTGACTTGGGAGCAAATCGGAACAAAAATTCGATATCTGCCCGGCGCTTTCTGCTAAATGCAGCAGCAACCACGAGCAGCAGATATGGAGTTCTTGAACGAAAATGCTCCGTGGTCGCGTTTAAGCAGCAGATCCGAGACTGTGGGGAGCAGATGAGATGATCAGAACCGGGAGAAACGATCCTAGCAACAAGGTAAAGTGTCCCCTCTGACAGTTAGCGTGTGCATTCATGTATCGAGCTGAACATCGAACATACCGGTGACCGTGTTCCATTGTGGCAAACTCGTTCCCTGGCTTCCTGTCCTCTGTCGCATTCTAGATCGTTAAGCACTTGGGGACAATATATCAGTAAACAGTCCTTTGCATAGTCGGTACTGGGAATCGGAACTCACACCTGGGGACATACGAATTGTGGCCACGAGACATCCTCGCGCACAGCAAACAGGGCAGAGACCGCATTCCTCATAGTCCATATAGAGGCCACGAAGCTCCACGATCAATCCTCGCCGACCTTACGAGGCTCGATGTAGCGGGGTACGCCGCATACCGGCACAGCGCGAGGAAAGCGAGCTTGTACGAGCGGCTCGGGTTCTTTGCATGGGGTCGTGGAGGACGGGACGGATGAAAATATTGCGCAGATCGGCCTTTGAGGCCGGGATACGTACGAGCCCTTGAGGCTCAACAAAGGTAAATGGTCATCTTCCACAGCGCATGTAAGTGCCCCAGAGGCATTCCAGCCAACCATTTCATCACGGAGCCGGCCGTGCATTGAATGTCACTACACGTGCAGAAGTTTCGTGAAAAATGACATCGCTAAAGGTGGCTCAAGTCGCTCGCATGTGTATATGGAAGAGGGGATGCGACAATGGAAACTGCAAGGGATATGAAGATGAATTGACTCATCTCGATGCAACGCGGTTTGGCCCTCTGCAGAACTCCAGGACCCGCCCGCTCACTTCATCCATAGTAAAAATGACAGCAAAGATACGAGAGCAAATAGATGGAAAGTAGGCAGATGAGCAGGGAAAGGAGTGGGCAATTCGGGGGGGACAAAAGGCGTGTAAAAAGGAAAGGCATTCAGCACACAGGTTCATATAGGCTCACGAATTATCGAGAACTTTCGACGACCGCGTGGTGCAGTCATGCGGATCTTCAAGAGAAGAAACCATGCTTCACAGCAAAGAGGTTAGATTGTCATCGGCAGCGTCGCAGCCGAAGCCTTCGAGGGCTGCTCGGCGGACTCACGAGACGTGGACACATGACATTCCGATGCTTTGAAGGTTTTTAGAACTAAAGTCGCATATGAAAGGAGAGTCCTTGCAATTGCAATTGACGGGTATAAGCAGCTGCAGCCAAGCGACGTTGATAGAAAGTCGCTGAAACAACTGACGGCCGCATTTGGTTGAGACTTGCTGACAAACCACGGGAATTGAACCGCGAACATCAACTTTCCGAGTCTGCCTCTCTCTGCCCGGGCTATGCGGTGCATCTCGGTTCCCCTTTCTGGCTGAACGGTCCACATGTTTATACTTACTGGTTTCGTCATATGCATCTAGCGTGACGTGGATCTTGCGTGGATCAAGGGCCTGCATCTCGACAACAGCCGATCGGTGTGCTCATCGTCAAGCTAGTAAGTAGATCCCTAGTTCTCAGGTTCTTCTCGACCGAAACAACCTTGCATACAGACTCAGATGCGGTCCGATTCCGCCACGCTAAATATCTCAGCAATCTCATGTCGCTTGGCGTTGATGGCTTACAATTCGATGCGGCTACGTATAAGCTCGCCTGTGAGATATCTGCGGTCCGATATTAATCATAGGAATTACTGCAACTGTTCTGACGAACATTGTGGGCCAGTTGTCAAAGCAAGCGACATGGTTAATGGAAGAGGCATGTTCTCATTGCTCTACTCCTGATTAATCACGATCTCACATCCTTCTCAGACACAAGTACTGGATCGAAGATTGCCCTATTCAACAGAGTACGAAAGCATTGGTACGGAACATCATCCCTTTGTAGACATGTGCTGGACACGACTATCGTCATCAAGGTGATGTGAAGGAGTTTCGATATGTCGTGGTTTTGGAGGCGGCATTTTTTTTCTCTTCGTCTTCCAGCCGCTTGAGGTAAACCAGTGTTCCAATTCGCCAATATGCTCATTTCCCAAGGCTTTCTCCCCCTTGCATAACCCATCTACTACATTCCAACACGCTACGGATATATCGCTTTAGACCCAGCAGATAATTTTCTATCTCCCCAGATATATATATCAAGAAAACCTGCAGTATGCTGAGTCACCGGATGGTGGGAATGTGGTCGTTGCCGGGCGAAAGAGCCTGTCGTTATTTAAAGACCAGTATCGATTATCTTCGAGCGCAAAGCGGCTTCATAATTGCTGCCTTGGGAGGCTAGACGAATCAAACCTGCGGAATTCAATGCAAAGGACACACTGATCCCTGAAACTATGATCTAAGCGGAGAAACTCTTGAAGATATTGGACGCCTCCAGGGGTGGCCCTCGCAGTCGAACAGCTACCACAAAAGGTTCGCGTCAGGACAAGTTCATGGAGGCTCAAACCGACTCAGTTTAAAGGTCAATTCGCTTGAAGATCTCCACGCACAAACCACTATGTCATCGCGCTCTTCGGCCGCGGCCCAAGGCCAATTTTGCGTGCAGTCGCACACCCGCGCCAACGATAACCGCATCGTAGTCGTTCGCTCTCAACAGGTGACGAGGCCGGGAATGCCCGCATTGCCTAAAAAGCCTGGGCCGAACCAGTGTGGGGTGATTTTGCAGCCAGCGTCGGGAAAAGATTGCATGTCGCATGCGAGATCGTCGCGTACATCGATGGGATCGAAGATCCAGGCGGAGACAAGGGGGCCCCAAGGGAGACCGACTATAAGGATTGAGAGTGAGGCTGGCATACTTGCTTCAATGACTGAAAGTTGGCTGTAAGGGGGATTAGAATATGTGTGAGGGTTCGGGATCGAGTACATAGCTCCCTGCAACATTGTTGTGCCCTGGAAGAATTTCATGTGCCGACATCAATGCATCGCTGTCATCCGATTTTCGTGAGCCCAAAGGTGCCATCGCGGCGGTGGATGTCCCGGGGGAACTGGTTGTCTTGGAAGAACCCAGGTGCGACGGTGAGGTTGAGTGCGGCGGAGGTGTCACGGCCTTTGACGAAGAAGCGGTAGGGGAATATGGACTTGGCGTAGGCAGTAAAGTAGCACAGGGTGACGAACTCAAAGAATGGGTTACGCGTTATGGAATCTCCGAGCGGACTGCTGCTACAGCGGTGAGGTTATACTCACCGCCACCGTAGGTAGTGCCCTTGTCCATGAACAGAATTTTGGTCACAATAAGCTGATATAATCACAACGAACGGGAGGCACGCACTACTTGGAAGAGCGTCTCATTGAATGAGACGTTGTCGACGAAGTAGAAATTCCCGTGCGTGGTGCTTGCATCGCCTGCCAGTAGAATCACATCAAGACTAGATCGAATACGAGATTAGATCGAATACAATGGGGTTATTAGCGCAAACGCGCACCCTCGATTACACCGTGAGTATTGAGCCCTCCGATGATGGTGGGCGCTGAAGGGTTCGTGCGTGTCTGCGTCTTCTGGCCGATGCTCCTCAGGTTTGTGAGGTGGTTTCCATCAACGAGGAAAGCGCGGAAGGTGACGAGAATCGTGAGGGCGTTGCGCTGAGGCCTATCGTCGATATGTCATTTCTCTATACAGCACATGTCATATACATGTGAAGGCAAACCTTCTTGAAGCGCAGTGATAATCTGTTGTGGGGTTGCGACGCCATCGCGGGCAGACGCTAATAATAATTCAATATCACCGTGCACTCCCAATACTCGGATGAATTGCTTACCCCGTGAGACGCCAGTGTATTAAGGCCCGGGCACGGCCCCATGCATATCGTTAGGACCAGCAGCTTGGTACGATTGTGCAGCTTCTGCGATAAGCTTGACACCATCGTCCCTGAGTGGACCCGGGTTGGGTTGGGCGCATGTGAGCGCAACCTCGGCAGTGCGTGCAAATTCGGTGATCTCGCGGTCGGAGAGACCATCGATTGAGCCATAGGAGGGATACGCCGCGAGTAGCGTGTATCAATATGAGAAGAACAGGAGGGCGGGGGTGATTGCGATGCGCATTTGTTGAGAAAATTGGAGTTGTTTGGCGACAGCCTGGTGCTCTCCAGTGAGCTCCTTTTATTGGAAGATGACAGTGACTGCAGTCAGCATAGCGTACACTGCGCTAGCAAATAATTGGCAGTGATTTAGCAGCCGGCAAGCAAGCGACGGATGACGGTGAGAGAGGAAAATGTAAATTCGCGAGCTGTGATCGGCTGCGAAGGGCGATCGCTTGCGTTGGCGTAATGGAGGTTCGCTTACGCTGGCGTTCATTTAAGTCAAGGCAAGTAGGGAAGCGTTCCGGTAGCATAAGCGGTTGCATGATGTACTTTCATTCATGCTGAAATGCTACCTCCTCTTTCCAGCGCTCCACGGAAGGAGGGATGGAGTGCTCTCGAGCTTAACTTGAGCTTCTCGCGCCGCGTCATACTGTCGAGGCATTCTCACCAATCTTGTTTGATGTTGTTCGTAGCTTTGTGGAGACCATGCGGCTTCAACAGAAGGAAAAAGGCTTACCAGCGGCTCAGGGTGTTCGATTGATATAGCGCGAACAACGCGACGAAGCCTTGAGTTCTGTTCGACAGACCCGGATGAACCAGAAGTGGACACACGACGTCCAGATGTTCGTAGACTTGGCAAGAATCAGAGGATGAAAGCAGATAGTGTAAGTAGCTATACCTTGGCAATTCGAGAGGACGTCGGGCGAAAAAAGTCTCGATCGGATCGGCTGAAACCTGCTGACAAACTACGACGACGATCAATTCATCGCCCGCCCGACCTTGTGATAGTTGCATTGTCTAAATCTACATCTCCAGTGTCCACTTACATCTGGCAGCTGTTTTCTCAACTGGAATATGGTCCTTGTACATCCCTTTGGAGCTGTCCAGTTACTGTGATCTCCTCGCCGATGTAGTCACCACATAGAACTGCAAAGCGGTGACTTATGAGCCTGAGTTAGAGGAACATGCATGAAGGTAAGCACATCATGTTACATTCAAGCTTCCAAATAAATAAGCTAACAGCGCGCAGTATTTACTTATCCAACTGCCTGCGTAGGCTTCTGCTCTGCTTGCAACTTCTGCTCCTAATGCGCACCCTCAAATATCCCTTGTCTCGCTGTCTTCCACCCACGAACGAAACGAAACCACACCACTGGCCTCACACGCTTCAAACGCCCACCTAGCATCCGCATCACCTACCGCCTGTTCCAAGCTCGCAACCAACAGTCTTGTCCGTCTTCCCCACATATGCTGATGATTCAACGGCTCGTCATCACTGCCCACCTTACACATCCCGGAGAAGCACGATTTTGGGAGAAGAAGATGGATGTGTTATTGTTCGCCATAGTTCTTCGAGATATCCGGGGTAGGTTTGCCTAGATGGGCGGGAACGGGAAGAGGCTAGGGGATGACGAAGGGGAGGAGGGAGCACGTGAATTCTGCTCATGGGGGTGCCAAGAGCGAGATATAGACGGTGATTGTGTGATTCCAGTGGGACGAGCTGGGGCATGGCGGAAGGGGTTGATGGGGTGATGGAACCGAGTTGGCTGTGACACGTGATGTGGTAGAGGGTGATGCGACGTATTGTAATCCATGAGTCTTCCTTCAGCATTCTCACAGCTCCCGCTCAAGAAAACATAGATGACGCGTCATCAGTTGACATTCATTGTGCTGTCATCTGCGGTTCGTCACTGTGCCGTACCACTCTACCTCTCTACCCAATCTCTACCCGTGACTTTTTTATCGGTCTCCCATGCACTCCTGTAAGTAGCGTACATCTCTCGGCTGCCTCATCAGTCTCAAAGCGCTTGTGATTCACGTGACCGCTTGTGTGTTTGTGACGTGAAATCTACATTGAGCAAGGGTCGGGAAGTACTATTGATGGTGATACATGATTGTAATCATCGCAGCTCTACAGGCCCAGCAGGCTCGAGCGGTTGCGCATAGGTCCTCGTTAGTGATGCATGGACACACGGTGGCCAGATGAGTCGAATTCTTACAAAAGCTCATAGCCTGAATAAGTGGCAGAAGATGTGGAATGTGGAAGAAAGTCGAGTACGGCCGCAAGAAATGGCGAGCGGAATTTGTGGGTGTTACATAGAGAGCCAGCTCGGCGCGATCTGTCTGGATGCCGATGGTAATTTACGAGGTTGTTCGAACTCTGAGAAATCAGCCAACTCTGGAACACAACATGCGAGACAGCGTCCAGGTTTTCCACCCCGTGTCGCGCGTATAAGCATGTGCCCAGCAAATAGGGAGGAAGGGGAAAAATGTAATTATAGTCGAGTTTGAGAGGAACAAACCTGCCTCCACGATCAGGTGCACCTTGCTGATCGACGAGGTGGACGAGTTCCAGGCGGAGATGGATGAAGTATCATGCAAATTTGCTGTGGTGAAGGAGGCAGTATGGGCGTTGCATTTGCGAGAGTGCAATCGAGGAGGCCAGACCTGTTTTTATGGGTCGTAACCAAGGTCTGAAGATTTGAAAATATGTACTTTGTGCGCACTAATACAATTGCGAACATGCCGCAGAATAGAACGACGACTAGTGCTCAGTCTCCTCCCACGCCCTTCCAATGGTCTTGTACAAATCCGAATCTTTTACCTGCTTGCCACTCGAGAAATATCCAGAGGCGATCTTCGCATCGATCTCCACTCGCGAATCGCGAGGAATGAGATGTTCTAGATAGCGCAAGCACAGAAGAAAATCAGTGCCATGTCACATAAGCAGAGGATGTGATCGCACCAGGAAGGTCATATCGTTTCAAAATCGGAATTCCAGACTCAACGATGGCGTCGTATTTCCTGAACAGTTTTCGTGAGCACCTAGCAGCTTGGCCACGGGGACATTAGGTAAACTTACATGTCGCTCATGGAGATCATGTTATCGATCTTGCGAATACCCAGCCAGTGCAGTACATCGGGCATGAGGGCCTGGAATCGCATGTCCTTGACACCAGCAATGAGCTCAGTAGATTTGAAGTATTTGTCCGCAGAGTTGCCACCTCGCTTGCGCAGGTTATAGATAAGGTATCTGT
Organism: Athelia psychrophila; assembly: GCA_001630335.1. Lineage (NCBI taxonomy): Eukaryota > Fungi > Basidiomycota > Agaricomycetes > Atheliales > Atheliaceae > Athelia > Athelia psychrophila. The sequence goes on from KV417609.1 coordinate 37,833, forward strand.
GACGGGGGTGATGAGTAATATACTTGTACTGGCAGAGAAATGCCTACTTTGTGACTTCGCCTAGGGCTCTGCCTTCCTTGCGAAAGTAGACGACCACACCAACTCCGCCACGCTGGGCACACCGAACGGCCTCCTCGATGGAATATGTGAGATACGGTTTGCAAGTGCAGTCGTCCGATCCGAACACGTCGGAGCCATTACCTGCGCAAGGATAAAGATCAGCTAGAGTTGGCCAGATGTACCGAAGGACGTACATTCGTCGTGGACACGGAGGGTAAGCTCCTTTGTTTCATCGGACATGAATGCCGGGTGTCCGACTGTATAGACCACGTAAGTAGGTTCAGTTGACTATAAAAAACGAAGCACGAACAGATGTAAACGGTCATATTTCCGATGGGAGGGAGGAAGACCTTGATATCAGGCCGAGTGATGAGCTCGGGGTACATCCCTCCGGTGTCTTCGAACAAGGCACGGCGAAGCAGACTCTCGGAACTGCAAGCGCGCCATCAGTGGAGACCAGAACGCGGAGGGGAAAAATACACTCACATCCCGAACCGCTCAGCGACCCCAGGCAGGTACCAAACCGGATCTACAGCAGCCTTGCTGACATTGATTTCCACACCCGGGTGTGCGTTGCTTTGAGTCCCATCGGGGCTCGTCAGAGATGCGCTTTCCAACACGACTTTCCCATCAATAATCATCTCTCCCCTCTTGGCCGCCTCGTCGAACTCGCTCATCTTGATGTGCGCCTTCGTTACACTGATGCTCGGGCGAATGTCCAAGCCATCTATGTCGATATCCTTCTTCCACACCTGCGGGACCAGATGTCCCCACGGGTCGAGTGACACGATCTTGGTGGGGTCGTACCAGGAGGGTTGAGGGGGAATGTCAACAGGAGGCTCGGTTAGGGAGTAGTCAGGTTTGTGAGTAGGGGAGAGGGCGCCCATGGCGAGGGCGAGGGCACGATATATGGAGTAGGAACCTGAATGCGCGCCGAGGGCGTTACGGTGCTTGATAGTCGATCCGAGGCGGGAACAGATGACGGGCCCACGGATCTCCGGATTCTCTGCGCCCCATTGGAGAGGATGAGGCTTTATACCATGTTCGTCAGGGTAAGCTGTGGTAAGAGGATTTCAGCAAATGTCGTGTATAAAGGAGGCGATTAGGATGGGCTCAGACGCGGAACTGCATAATGCATCATGCGATAAAAGACACAGAGCAGATGCAAGTTCGAAAACCCAATGCCCTCTGGTTCTCTTTCAAGATGTTTGCACTTACTAGTAAGCAGGACCTTTCCCGGATACAACAGCTTCTCGCGTTCCCTATCGGCCTGCAACGACTCATTTGACTTGAGCGACGGGGATCCAACTGGTTGTAGAGGTAATTTCACAGATGGTGGGGTCATTGAGAGTGGGATCGAATGCGTGGGTGGTGAGTCATATCTCCCGGGTATAGCGACGGGTACCATCGGAGGGCTTGACGGGATGGTGAATAGTCCAACGAGCTAGATAATGCGTGATATCCGTCAAATCAAGAGCGCACGAAAGAGGATATGAGATCATCAGCATTTATTCTGAGCGCTGAATATTGAATGACTTTGTGACGCACCTTAGCTTGCATGATCTGCTGGTCGGTGGGAATTGGTACTGTGAATGTCCAGCTGAGTGCGCCTGAGCAAGAATTGGAAAGTACAAGTATCGCAGTTTAATGGGCAGCGGTATAAGTGGATTAGCAGGTTCTATGGAATATTCTCAGAGCACATGTACCAGCCTCGAGCACTTCTGGAAACAAATCCATGTTTGTCAAAGCAAGATAGATCCACTGAGAGGCCGGAATTCGTGGAAAGCTGAAATGCTTGGCGGTGTTTTTGAAGTCAAAGACAAAGCCTCGTGGTCTGCCTTCGGAAGACTGACGCAGTTCCAAAGGGTTGACAGTGGAGGACTCCAATAGTAGATGAGCTACGGTATGCAGAAGCAGATAGAGGATCTAGTGGAAGGAAAAGTTGAGCCAAGCAAAAAAGAACGGTCGATTCTAGTAACGTCATGACACGTTGAAAACTTCCGTGAAATCTGGCTGTCCTTCTCTCAGGTTTGGACCAAGTTTGGACCACGTGCTGGGAAACCATACTATATGTACATCAGTTTCCCCAAGTCTGCATCTCCTCGAGGAGCTCTCGCATTAGTAATCCATCACCCGAATCATCTGTACTTCTTGCATTCACCCTGTGGAAGGAATTGTCGGAATCGCCGGAGCGAGGAGGAGGGGGCTTCGACTTCGAGTGTGAAGTGGCACACGCTGTAGTAATCACGTCTCGTCGTCCTCGTGGACCAAAGAGGCTTCGATTTCGACTTCGACTAGACTACTAGTTGCCTTGCTCCATCTGTGGGATAGTATTTTCTACTCACTCTCATACCACCGGATGGGTTGACATACGGAGGCCATGGCAACCTGCCGTTTACCTTCCTGCAGCTTGTGAAGCCCCGGTTCTACTCGCGGAGGACGGTGCGAGCTTAGATTCCCCGAAAGACACTTCAAGTAACAGGTGAGTCTATCTAGCTCGCTGCCGTTCGGCTCTTCTGACACCCACCGTCCATGATCGTTTCAGATAGAATGGCAGCGTGCGCTTATGCTCTTTGCATGTCTCCCCGATGTGAGATTCCGGAGCCTCTGTCTGCTGCATCAACGTGTATTGAAAACTGGGCGTGCGGTGCCAGTCGCCCGTGATAGCATTGGTGTAGTCCTAACTTAGCCAGTTTGAAAGAGGCCCTTCGATGTCCGTTCATTCAACGACCTATGTGCCCGGCTCCCATGCCGTACTTACCTCTTATGCGGAGTCATGACGGCGGGACAGATGTGATTCGAATGTTCGCAGATACGAGCCAGGGTCATTTGTACCCCTTGCTCACTTTTCAGCTCTCAGCAACATATATGGTATCTGGTGAAGTGCGCATAGTTGAAGAAGAGGCAAGGTCGGGCTGGGCTACTCATACACGGGCTTCCACCCCCCATCTATGGTGCGTTCTAATTTCTAATTAATCGCTGATCATCATCTGACAATGATTATGAACAGTTCTCAGCCCCGAAGTACCTATGCGCTTCTTCCGTGGCAGTGTTATATCTGTCCATGGAAAGCGCGCCGCTCGTCTGTGGCAGATCTTCATATATCCTTCTTTTACGTCAAAAATATCTCATGGCACAATTCCTCTTCCGGGAGGCGATACAGTTGCCTCCCATTAGAAGATCTTCCCATTATATCCCCAGTGACAAAAGTTTATCTCGCAGATCTCCAACACCGTGACTTTCTTTTACTGGAGCTCATGTAGATCGCTTGCCGTGAGAGCCGGATGGCAATTTGCGATCACCAGACATTCCCGCGGAGTGCGAATGTCACCTAAAAATCGAAGATGCGTGGGCTGGCCAGTGATATCTCACTCAGGTCGGGTGTGGGTTTTGCTGAACAGATGGGGAAGCGTTGGGCCTGATTCTTAGGATCACGGCGATGCGACAGTGGCACCTGGGGGTCCACGTTAATCATGCCTCACAGTTGCATATGACGCGAACTGGTGGGCGCTAGCACACATAATATACTTCATGCCTGCTCGCCTTGCCGCCTATATGCTTCTGTTATAGTTATAACACGACGATGATTGAATAGTGTTATTGGACACACTACACAGGCTGTAGGCTGCAGCATCAAGACTCAGGAAGTGGCTCACAGTCGAATTCGGGAACACAATTATCGAAATCGAAGACCCCGATACTGGGAAGGGATTTATTCACTTCAATCTCGAGCTCGTTCTACACTCTGCACGATTAAGTACAGGTTGCGCCGGAGGATAATGGAACACAATCCAAGGCTGATCAAAAGGCAGCCCTCTGAGCGATGTGATTGAGAGGGTGATAAGGACCAGGCGAGCAGCGATGTGATTGACAGCAATGGGGGTGTACAGGGCACCAATGAGGAAAACGAAATACAAATTAAGGCATCCTGCGATCACGATTATTCGAGACAAGAGCGCCGCCGCTGTGTGCTCACCAATCCCATATACGTGTGTTTGGTGATAGTAGGACATGCGCTGATAGCGTCTATACATGGCCTATAGCTTCGAGGCCATGATCTGCCAATCGACCTTCTCGACCATCTCGGGTACGAGCTCGCTGATGTTCCGTGCACCGAGCAGCTGCATCCCAGATACGATCTCGCGCTCGAGGATGCGCACAGTCTTGATCACACCCGCTTCGCCATAAGCCGGTGTGCTCTAATATCAGTATCCGAACAACCAGACCAGATTATATTGCATGCCACGTACACTTTGCGCGTAGAGGAACGCCCGGCCGAGACCGACGGCTTTGGCGCTTAAACAGAGGGCTTTGAGGACGTCTGCATTGCATTGGCGCGTAAGCCATACGAGGCATTTCTTATGGTAGTGTTGGACTCACCAGTACCCCGGTGCACGCCTCCGTCCATGTACAATACAAACATGACATGAGTATATCTGCTTGCCGAGTCCACATCGTTGCTGACCTTCTATTCTCTCAAAGATATCCGGGCGCTGCTTCCGAAGACGGTAGAGGACTTCGATGGACGGCATCGCACTGCGTGAACCGTCAGGGAATCTCACGGATGCCGGGGAACGGAGCTTACTATTCTAATTGGCGGCCTGAGGAGAACTGTCAGAATGAGAAGTATGCGTATAAGAGAGTAATGTTGACCTCCTATATTTGTAATCAGAACCTGCGATCCTCGCAAGGCCTATGTAACCCACCGGCAAGAACTCTGTGACATCGTATACTTTGCTGTGTATAATGACCCAACACGAGCTGAAGCATAATCAATATGATTCACGGGGACTACTTTAGATGAACATACTGGGCAGAGTTGTGCTCCGAGACTTGCTGCAGGGTCCACGACATGACGGTGAAGAGAAGAATATTGGGGATAGATGGCAGGCCCGGGAAGAAAAGGCCTCGCACGTACACGTTTGCATTCCCGATAAGGGGGCCGACCAGGGAAGCGGTTCCTGCTGCAACTCGTCGTTCTCAACTGTTTAAGAGCTGATCCTGGTGCCCGAAACTTCTGTTGGAGTTGCAATTTAGACTTCTGATAGTCATTCACCACAAGAGATAGCAAACTGCACTGCGAATATGCGAAGTTTGAAGCTTGCGCGTGGCATACTAGTAGCTATGCCATGCTGGAAGCAAGCGAAAGGCTGCCGGCTGTTAGCATTCGATCATCGATGTGGACTAGTACGCGGGGTAACCATTTCCTACCCAGGCACTGATTTCCTCGTCGATCGACTTCCAGTCACCACGAGGACTGCTAGTACCAAATAGCTTGCAAGCCCCCAAACACCCTCTCATTTTCCAAGGTTTTGTAGATGATGGCGAGCAATGAAGGTAGGTATGTTGCAGGTAGAGCCCCAGATCCGGCAGCTGTGAGGAGAGCCATGACTGGCAAGTCGGTCTAACATCCGAGAGGCTGAAGTTACGTTTAAGTTACGTATGTATTATAGCTTGAAACGGTAACATTAAACATCCCCCCTAACTGGCAGCGCTGACCCTCAAAGTAGATAGGCCCCTTTGTGCCCGCCACATTACCGAGATGTCGATTTCCCTCGTACAATATCGCCTAGAAAGTCTCAGAGCTTAGCATTCTCCGCAAACCTATTGCATCACCAAGACTAGAGCTGGAGCTTCGCCTATCGGTGACGCGACAGTCCTAGACTAAACACCGGGATATATAACCACTTGCAAACCACTTGTATGGGGAAGAATGTAGAACATCGATCTACGTGACAAGGAACGAAAACGGTGAGAGTAGACGTGGATCCGAACGTCAAGCGCTATGACCAAAGGAGAATAATATCTTCCCAAGTACCACTTAGCATGCTATGAGGCGAGATGGCAGCGTATGAGAGAATTGTGAACCATCAAGACGCTCGCGTCTTTGGGAAACCAATGTGAGGCCAATGGCACATCGTTGCTCACGGGGCTAGATGAGGTGCAGACCGGTACAGATCCGAGCGCCCTGAGGTAGATCGTTAAAGGCAGCGGCTTGGGACACGTATGGTACACGTAGAAGAGAGAGCGTGCCGAACACATGAATTGTGTGTTAATGGTATAGGAACGACTGGCTTTCCCCACAGTCGATTAGGATAACGTGATCGTTACAACCGAGAAGTCGCAGTGGCAGAGGTTGAAATGAAATGGAAGAAGACTTAGATGTAGCCTCAACTTGATTTGGGAGCATGGTCAAATCTACGCCGCGAAATCTGCTCTGTGTTTGCCGCTGAACGCAACGGCGAACATCAGTGGAAGATTTACGAGTGTATAATCCGAGATGCTCCGTGTTCGCGTGAGCAGCACATCCGAGTCGGCGGGAAGCAGACACGGTTGAAAAAGCAGAGCCGAAAGCAAAATCCACGTAGAAAGCCGTCGCCCGCAGATCGAATCTTGCTGTTTAAAAGATGGCCCCCACATACGTTCAAGCGATGAATTCGATATAAATCGGTGCAAAGTTAACTAGCGCGTTTTCAATTAGAGTTGGCATCCGTGCAAGATTGAACACACCCACCAGCGTGTTAAGATTCGCCACTTGACTTGAGCCAGTTCAGCACTACTGCGGGTTTAGCCGAAGTACATTTTCGAGGATGACAACAAATATCATACGCACCGATGAACCTCAAAAGCATCAATCCATAGCCTGCGGTCGCCGTCTTTGAGCACTGTGGGGTGGTAGATGAGTGCATGTTCAATAAGTGGAATATGCAATGGAAGCTCGGCGCCCGTACCTGGAGAGATGTACGATCCAGAAGCGAAGGCTGGCAATACAGGTGCTTCCGGCGGTCGGATGCAACGAGTGAGTATACAAAAGAATGGGACTTGATAGACATGGCGTGATGATATCATCTTCGAGCCCTTCAGGCCTTGCATGGCGAACAAGAATACCACACCTCCACAATACATGCAAAGGCCACGGAGCCACAGTTTCGTTTGCACTCCCGGTGCCGACGTAGCAGGATGGAGCGAAGCGCACTCCAGCTGCAGCGACCGTCGGCGAGGAGAACAATGGCGGCGGCTCGGGTGGTTTGCATGGGCAGTGGAGGAGCGGGAGAGGTACGCAGAAAGGCCTCGTGGCCGGGGATGGGTGTGCGGTTGGCCAGCCAAGGCATCGTGCAGACTGAATGATTCTCGTCCACAATGCATGCTAACGATCCAGAGCATGAACACCACAACATTGCTATCGCGACGATGTGAGTGCAGGGAACCCCACTGTACAAGCAAGGCCCGCGATGTGAAGGCTAGGGAAATCATTGCTCGAGTAGCTCTCGTGCACATGTGAGAGAGACAAGATGGCATTGAGAGAGAAGGAAGCAGTTGAGGATAACATGAGAGGCGATATGTTCAGACCTGACGCCAACGGGATTGGGAACCCCAACCCTATCATTCGCGCATCATCCGCGATGGACATATTATAGTGAACGATAGTGGAAGCCCGCCCTGGCGTCGACAACTGGGTGCGTCTTGAAAAAGGATGGCGTGAATAGGTAGGACAATGAGGGACATGTAGGAAGAAGGAGCGACAGACAGGGAATGAAGGAAATATATACTCACCAAGTCTCTAGAACATTCGCCGACGACCTTTTCAGCCCAAGCAACAAGAAACGGAGCTTAACGAGACCAGAAAGCAGGAGAGGAGGCAGGGGATGGCAGGGGAAAGAAAGCGTCACAAATTATGAGTTGGAAACTCGGGCAGCGATTCTTATAGACTCACCGAATTCATAGAACATTCCACGACCACGTTGGCGCCCCACGCGGCAAGACGAGAGGAGAAGAATGGTCTCTCAACTCGACACAGTACCAAGGCCAGTCGAAGTTTCCAAGGCGAAGCGCCGGTTCACCTCGGCGGACTCGGACTTCTTGACGAAGACTTCTGGAACGCGTGTCATTTCTGATTTCAGCCTTCTTTCATTGAAGCCCGTTTCAAAGGGTTTCCGCGGCGAGATGTACAATTCAGCTGCATGGGTGATCCGCGCATAACCGCAGCGGCTGAGCCAATACCCATTCGAAGCTAGCATGACGTCATCAATTTAATTCAATTACCGCCATAACTGCGAAATTCCTTCCTCCGGCGTTGACATCGGCGTACGTCGCGAGTCCTCTTCTGATCGATGTAGGCCTCAAAGATATTATGGCTGCCGACCATGGACATCCCAAACCTCACCGCCCCACCACTCCGCCGGCATTCCACTCTCCGGAATTCGGGAATCGGTTACAGACATCGTGTTAACGGTATGTCTACGTCGCGACTCCACCAAACTTGTGCAAGCGAACTTGGTCTGAATCGCGATCTTTACAGTGCTTTGCATACACAATATCATGTCTCGTTTCAGCGAAAATTAAGTTGCAAGTGTAAAATCTGCATGTCACCAAGGCACTGTTATTTTCAGCCACCTGGATCTCGTTTTGCCAGCTGTAAGTGAGGACAACGCTTCACAAATTCCGATAGGCGCCCGTACTACAAAATGGTATCAAAATATCGCAAAGCTTGCAGGTTTCCCTGGCCACTTTGGTCACCAAGTTTGAGGGTAAAAGCTGTACATAGTTAAGAACACTGCGATGAGGTTCTTGGTTGCGTAATATCTGATTTCGCCTCTGACGCCTCAAACCAGTGTGAAAGTAGGCTTAGAACATCGAAATGAATAAATCTACAACCAAGGTTTTCATTGCAAGGTAAATTTTATACGATCCATCATTTTGAATGGAGTCGAAAATCGATGTTGGATGACGTGTAGAAGACACAACGAACGCAATCCCACCTGCCGCGGCGATTTAGCCCGGACGCGAACTTGTGAAGCGTTGCCCGTCCCCACTGTAAGGCAGAGGATCGTTCAGTCATGGAGGATATCATACAGGGTGGTTTTCAAGCTACTCAAGCAGCTCAAGGCGAGGGAAACGACGTGGATAGGGCAGACAGCTGTCACGATGAATTGTAAGCAGTGAGTGCAGGTACCGAGAGCTCTGCATCGTTGTCGTTGCCGTTGTTATGAATGCTCATAGTAGTGGGAAAGAAAAGAGTTCGATGCAGTGCACGGTGTGCCAGGGTGCTGTGCACCCTCGCTGGGCACACGAGGTCAGGGTTCGGCCCGTCGGAGATCGGACCGGGTACAAGGAGCATACTTGTACCAACGTAGTCAATAGCCAACCACGATGTCTACCGCGCTACGACTGCCCGATCCACATACGGACTGACCCAGGCCTGCTCAACGGGCGGCTGGACTAGCAGGGCGATCACGGGAAAGCAGGTGTCGCTCAGCAAGAACTGCCTGTCACAAGCAGCGGGTGGGGTTAGAGAACTATGGATCCAACCGCACATATGCTCTTATTTAGCATAACGCTCCGCTGGCTCAACCTGTTAGTATTTACGGTTCCGCGGCTCAGCCACCTGATACAAATACATACATACAACTTCGATACTTATCAATTAGCTACACACCTCAATCAATCTTTGCCGTTTCGCGTTATCACCTCGGGAATCCTCCTCTGGCCTATCATTACAACCATCCTGAGACAATTTGAATTTCTCCGGGTCATGGGTAGATCATGCGCTTTTCATGTCTGTGCTACTACTGTAGGCAACACAATTTGAATGACACGATCGCACATATGGTACCAGCCTTCCGTGCTAGACGAAATTACATGTCTGAGAGGCGTGCTACTGTCTGCTACATCGGCAGGGAAACGAGAGAAAACTAACAGGAAGTAATCATAACTCGATTCGGGAGGCTTAATCTGCTCAGCGTGCGCCGCTAAATGCAGCGGTTTGAGACAGTGCGGGGAACATATAGCTACAGTGGACCGAAGATATGACGATACTGAGGATAGGGAGCTGGCGAAATACTGGAGTTGAACATATGCACGATCAGCCAGAGGCTTCCAGATTCGAATTGAACAAGCAACACACCCAACGCGTTCCAGACGCCTAGCTTCACGAGCTGATTCCGTTATCACACTCTCCTTCGCAGTAATATGAGAGAACATATCAGTGAATGGGGCTTCGACAGGATGATGCACGTAAAATCATACCTGGTGAGATGTGGAATTGACGAAAGTATTCTTGCATTGGTGAAAAAATACCAGCTGTTGATTAATTATCCTAGCAAAGCATCAGCGCCAATTCCGAAACAAGGCATAAAAAAATGCATGAGATGCGCTGTACTCGTTCGAGCGAAGGTGCATACTGTATCTTCCACAAGCATGTGCAAGGGTTACCGAGGGACTCGCCACACCTACACGCTACCTCACGGGTGACGTATAGCGATGATTACTCGAAGTCCAGCGCACGTGAGGTAGGCAGGAAGCGTGATCGCCTCGGGTGGCTTGCATAGGGTTGTAGAGGCAGGGACGCCTAAGCACGACCTGAGATATAAGCAGAAAGGTCCTCACGAGACGGGGATGGGTATGGATTTTGGACGAGTATCATATCTGCCCTTCAGGCTTCAGCTGGCCAGAAATTATTGTGCACGCAGCACGATGCATGCAATTTATCCGGAGCCTTAAACACCACCCACATGCAACACGCGAAGCTGTGAATGCAGCGAAATCTCGCAGCACCTCCCAGGCTCGCGATTAAAATGGGCTATGAACAGTGGCTCGGGTCATTTGCATGCACAAGCCGGCGAGGAAATGCAGGCGACATGTGTGGAGTTGATAGGGAGTGCTCTGGCGAAGAAGAAGAAACAGATTCGAGTGGGTGATAGCGAGTCCTTTTTACGGTAAAAAAAGAGTCAGACACTCGTTGATTGAGCATATGTATAGGATCAAGAGTAGAAAATTGGGGTGCGAAAGGGGGACATAGAAATCCAAGGGCGATGGGTCGTAAATCTTATGTAGACTCACCGATTTCTCTAGATTATCCGTGACCGCGTGTTCAGTCCACGTGGTGAGCCCAGAGGAGCAGAGGAGCTTCCAGGCCAAAAGTTACTTTCCTAGTATGCCAGTCGAAGTCGAAGCCCAGCGAGTTTCTCTCGGCGGACTCGGGCGATCCGGTGCAGGGGGTCACAGCATCCACATGCGGCCATACATTAACATTTTTCAGGTGGAGAATTCAGCCAGAATAGCAGAGTTCGATTGGGCGACGTGAAGAGTGCAAAAGCATGAGGTCAAGGCGTTCCTGCCGAGATAAGGACAAAGCCTCGTGGTCTGCGTTCGGAAGGCTCACGCAGTGTCAAGGAGTTGACAGTGGAAGGCTCCAGGGTTCAATGGGCTCAACGATGCAGCTGCAGATTCAGCGAGTGCAGTGGAAAGTAATTTAAGGCAAGATCGCGACTCGGCTGAGCAAAACAGAGATTTTGGTCACGTCATTGACATGACACGTTGAAAATTTTCATCAAACTCCGAGCGTGGTTCTTCTCCGAGCAACCAATTCGGAAACTATATATATATTGGTCTGCCAAGCATGATACCTTCAGGGACTCGCGCTAGTAGGACTTCGAAGTAGCTCGATGATCTCTGCTCATCTCTGCTTCTTGCCATCGAAGGGCCTGCCATCACCTGAAAGTAGTCGGGCCGCCATACCAGCAAAGATCGCGGAGAGGAGGAGATTTTGACTTCGAGTGGCCTGTTGGTTGCCTTTCTCCGTCTGCAGATCTGGCTGTTCTCTGTTGCAACCATGTCATTTTCTGCCTCAACGCGATCATTTTTTATAATCCCACCTGTCCATGGCTGCATGTGAGGATCGCGAGCCGATCTCTATTACCCTGACCTGTTGCGGATATCAGCGAACGCAATCTGGTCCTGAAAATCACGTCTGTCAGATTGCGTTGTCTATAATATATGCCCTGGCATTTCGAACAAAGTGCGCGCATACAACAGTTTTGCTAAATCAGGGACAGGGAAATATTACGAGTATGTTATGTAGGCTCATAACCGCCTGTATGAAGTGAGCCTGTCCGTCACTGCTATTCTGATTTCAACGAGCCGATATATTATAGAGGCTATACAGAAGCATAGAAGCCCGCCATACACCTGAGCCCCTGAGCGCCAGTGAGATCTGGATGTGCACACGGCGAAGACCCGGAAAGGGTGGTACAGTAACAACGTTGCCTGCGATAAAAAAACCACCGGAGCATGATGGCCGCACTAGACCACACCTATGGTCCGGGGAGCATCCCTTTATCGTTGGATGCGCGCATATCACCAGTATCCGATGACCCAGTGTGGAATGTGCTGAAGACAAAGGGCGGGTTGGAGGTGGACCCCACGGCAGTCTGCTGCTGGTCCGCGATGTATCCGAGGACGACGGCGCGGTAGACCCTGGTGATCATCACGTTGCCCAGCGCGATGGCGGGGATGTTGAGCATCGCCTTCCAGACGGGCGCGAATCGGGAGAAGACCATGCTGGCTTGGGCGATGTTTGCGAGGATCATGACGCTGAAGGTGTGGATGAGCATGATACGTGCAATCTGAATGTTTTGTTGGAGCCTCACAAATAGTAGAATTGTCCGCCGCGCAGCAACCCCCGCGCGATCGTCGATACCCCCGACCCCGTGAAGAATATTTTTAAGCATCCCATGACCCCGCTGGGGTTAGCAGTATTGGACGTCGAGATGATTTTGGCGGAGATGGCGATGAAGGCGAGGGTGCTGGTGAGCGCATTGACGCAAATGACGAGTCCTACTCGCGATTTGACGGTGGTGTTGATGCACCGCTGCGTGGGTCCGATGTGCTAAGGAGTGGAGAGGATAAGCTGTAGCACAGGGTTGGACGGGAATGGTATGACTTACAGCGGCGTCGGTCGCAAAAGGGACCATCAAAGCGGTCGCCAACACCGCGAGCCATAAGAACCCAAAAACGAGGGTCACGAGCACCGAGTTTCCGTAGACAGCGCGAACACGGAAGAGGAAGAGGAGAAGGTTGGTGGTCGTGGAAAGGATGATGAATGCGATGGCAACATGCAGCATAGCGCGGCAGTTGGTGATGTGCCCGACTGGCAGGAGGCAGCGCATTCGATTTCAGCACTTAACAGCATTTGGGACGAGAGCGTGGACTTGCCTTGGAGAACAGTGGAGGTGATGCAGAGTCCAAGAGCCCATATCCTATATGATGTGCCCGTGAGATTAGACACATTGACCGAGCAAGCCAGACTCACCTCGAGGCGAAATAGACACTGGTCCAAAGCGACCACCGCCCGCGCGCAAGCATCTTCTTCTCCTCGCTCATTGACATGAGCCAGTCCCACATGAATGCCTGACGAATTCCTGTTGGTAAGTAACTTCATTGATCGACGAGTCTAAGCATTGCGACTCACCCCAAGAGTCGCAACAGTGACATAACACGCCGTTTGATACTGATTCCCTATTTCCGGGGGGAGAAATGTCAGCGGGGTGGTGGGGTTCGGGATGTCCATGGCGAACTGGCGGACGCGGTGGAGGTATGGCGGAAAGCCAGCAGCAGGGGTGACAGCACAGCAAGCGCCACTCAACCACTAGTGCCGTTTCGACGGCGATAAGGTCCCCACATCGATAAGAGAACTGCGACGTCGGCGCTGGATGAGTGAATGTGGTCACGTCAGCTGAATTGACTTGCCGACGTGATGCCACGTGCACGTTACCTTGAAACCAATTAAATTTAGAACACAACACTGAACACCGTGCATTTGATCAAGCAGAGGGTGAGCTCACTGCGGACCTCAAGAGGTAGACTCGTCACCGTCTGAATAAAAGTAACAGACAAGGGCTGCAGCTGCGTATAAAGCTTCAAGTTAAACAGGCGGTTACGAGCCTACCCAAGACATACACCGAAAAATCCCTCCGGTACAGCAATAACAGTGGCCCCATGCTGATCGCTTCACACAACATGCTCGAACTTAGGAGCTGGGTGTTTGGTATTGAGTGCGCTTTTCGCAGATTGTAATTTTGATACGCAGCAGTTGCGCAGCAGTAATCTAAGCCTTTGTCGGTTCCTGGGAACTAGATTATAGTCGTTCGGCCTCATTCCTGAGCTCACACCTCGTCGCTGGCACAGCAAGATATCTTGAGCCGGTGGGGTTTTGCATTAGGTGGTTGTCCAAAAAAAACTCTGCCGACAACCCTGCAATGCAACTACAAACGAGTGGGCACAGTAATACGCCCTGTTTACTGCAATCCCACGGCGAGCAGGCCGGGTGATATGACGAGACAAGTTGTGGCAGATATTAAGATGTCCCTGATGGAGTAGTCAAAGCAAGCACCCCTGGACAACGAATACAAGGGAATCTCCATGGCAGAATTTTGGTCACAGGTGAAGTTGCTACCGTCACCGGTGATAATATCACTTGACATCGAATTTGCCAGTGCATTGAAAGTTAATTGAACTAAATGGAGTTCGGCGTCAAATGTCAATTTGAAATCGCCAGCGAATGCACTCTGATCGATCCATATCTTCGACGGTGATCACTAAGTGCCGTATCGTCCTCTGCGATTTGCCTTGTCCGAGATGTCCGCCGCGATCTTGCTGGCAAATTTTCAGTCGGCATGGACTGCTTTGGGTTATTGCAAATGGTGTTTGTAATGCATCATGAATCACTTCAATCATGACCACGTCGTCAGTTGAAGCGGAGACTCCTGACCATGTCTCCATCCTCGACGAACGCACCATATTTCCACTCTACAGCCTCGAACTCACAGCTCCCGCAACTACTGCGCCTTTTGAACTGGCATGCATAAATACCAGGACGCGATGGGCCATATATACGACAACACACACTGTCGAAATCCTCCTCCTCTTTATTGACTCACCTTTACAATGTTTGGACTCGGCGTAGCCGTTCTGGCCTCCGCCGTCTTTGCCAAGGTCGTGCAGGCCCAAACTGTATTTGCTCATTTCATGGTAGGGCGATCTCCAAACGTTTGCCACAAACCTTAAAATCCTGATTAATCGCGCAACAGGTCCAAAACTCGTACTCGTATGCTCAATCTGACTGGACTACTGATATGAAATCTGCCCAAGCAATCGGCATTGATGGATTCGGTGAGCGCTGTCAACAACAATGCGTTGAACAGATCACTCATCACTACCTCACTTAGCCCTTAACATGGGCAGGGAAACTCCGAACTACGAAAATGCAAAAGTCAACGATGCCTACGCTGCCGCCGAAGCACTTGGCTTCAAGCTTTGGATCTCCTTCGACATGAGCAACGCAGGCTGGACCGAAGCCGATATGGTCTCCCTCGTGACCGCGCACGCCGGCAGCTCGGCTGCGTACAAGTGGAAAGGCAAGCCGCTCGTGTCAACCTACTCCGGCGAGAGCCAAGGGGAGTCGTTCTGGTCTAGCTTCAAGAGCACGCTCTCTAGCGCAGGGGTTAACATCGTACTGGCCCCCGCATTCACCACGTACCGCGATCCGGCGAATGCGAGCAGTTTGCTATCGACCTTCCCGTCTATCGATGGGTTCTTCAACTGGTGGTCATGGTAAATTATTTTGATATAATGCATTATGCGAGAGCGGTGGATCTGACGAGACTGTTACCTAGGCCCGCTGATACGAACTCGCTCCTTACCACGGCCACCGATCTTGCATATCAAAAGGCCATCGCCCCACGCGGCGGCCCGTACATTATGGGTATGTGCTAGCGCGACATCGGAGACCCGAGAAAATCCTAATTATACTGCTGCCAGCCGTCTCCCCGTGGCAATTCAAGAACATTGATGGCTTAGGTGACTGGGTCGAGCTCTCCGACACCCTCTGGAACTACCGATGGCAGCAAGCCGTCAACGACGTCAAGCCAGACATCGTCGAGATAATCACCTGGAATGACTACGGCGAGTCACACTACATCTCCGACATCAACTACAACGTCAACATCGGAACCGAAGAGGAAGCGTACGTCTACGGCTTCGACCACTCTCACTGGAGAGACGTTGCCCAATACTACATCAAGTACTTCAAGACGGGGAGCGCCCCCGCCGTCACCGTATGCTCTCTATCGGTTTTGTGTATTGACGTAAAACTAACACAGAGTTCCTCTTATTAGTCGGATCAGATTGTGTTCTGGTACAGAGGATTCCCCAAGGCTATAACATGCAGCACCGGCACTCGCCCGCGCAATGCCGACTTCCCTGCCGACGCCGTCTTCGCGCTTGCCATGCTGACCAAGCCTGCCAACGTGTCTCTATACATCGGCTCGAAGGAAACAACCTTCTACGCAGGTGCCGGGCTGACCATGGGAAGCGTGCCTTTCCCCACCGAGGACAAGCAAGTTCCCTACATCGTAATTAACCGCGGGAGTACACAGGTTGCGTCGGGCTACGGAGCAGTTCATATCAACCAGACTGGGTGTACATACTACAACATGAACCCATGGGTTGGGCGAGTGTCTGCATAAAGAGGGGGATTCGCTTGCTTGTCGAAGTTATCTAATTGTGTATCCGTTGTGTTGGATTGCTGAATCGATATTTATTATACATGTTACTTGTTCCCATCGAGGCGCTGCCCAAACTGCGTGTAGATGGCTTGTAGGGTGCGTCTAATGAGACATAGAATCGTACATATATGATATTAGAACACCTGGAGTACGATGAGTTGACAAAGAGTCAACGAGGACGATCTATTCTACCGGGCATCCAAAGTGGCGTCCCCTAATGTTTAAACTCTGTGTTCGAAAAAATTAATGTACCGTGAACTGCCGGGCGCATTCAATGAGATTGAGCCTTCGGGAATTAAACGCCGCGCGTACCGATGAAAGATTGGAAAAAGTCAACCCACAAACTGACATTGCGTCTTTGACGAGATGGAAATAGACAGGGGGGATGGATAAGGTGATAAGCTTTTGAGGCGTCATAGATTGGACATAGAAGATAATAAGCACAATGATACATGTCCAGGGGGCATGTGCGTATTCCGGAGCCACTTTCAACAGGTACTTCTCTCAAGAATCGCGGTGGTAGGAGTTCGGCGAATATCACCGCACACACAACCTTCGCGATTGAGGGGCATGATGAAAGTTGGCTCGAGTCTCTCGCATGTAACCGAAAATGGATGTGCAGCACCGCATGAGCCCTGCAGCGTTCGAAAGATTAAAGGTCCGTTTCCCTGTTGATCAATGATTGGAGTGATTCGAAGATGGGTGACCGCCGGGCCACATAGAGGCAGTGGTGAAAGGAGATGGATAGGAAGGTGGGCTGGGACGACTTGGAGAGATCATGTACTGTGGTGTGGATACTCAGGACTACAGTTGGGGTTTCCGATGAACTGCGACACCGAAGACGATCAGTTGGTGCCATAAACCGATGATGTATCAGAGTCACACGTGCCGCCTAGTACAGATACGAAGAGCGGCTCATGATTCGCCCTTGTGCATTACCTGCCAAATGGTCGGAGGATGGTTGAGCCAGCGGAACGTTATGCTAAAGATGAGCGTCGCGCCTTTGACGTGAGGGTTCAGTTTGACGGCTGGATGCATGACATTCCGGGCGTCTTTCAAGCCCGCGTCAAAAGGGGGTGCGACTTCCTTGACGCCGGTGATGTTGGTGTCGCCGTAGAAGATGGACGGACCACCATTGGGCGAGATGAGGGATGTACAGATTTCGAATTGGGCCTTGCGGGTCTCAAGACTCGACCAGAGGGACTCAAAGTGACAAGTGCCGATCCGCAGCTACGTTGTGCGTCAGACTTGTCGTTGTAGGGGGGATTAGAATACGTACTGGCGGTCCACCATGCGGAGAGACGACATCTACCCCCACCATCCGGCGACCCATGTGGGTCGGCAGATCCTGCTCCCACGCACAGGATCCCAGTCCAAGAAGCGAGTTGCGAACGGCGACGAGGACTCCATACGTATGCGGAGAATGAGGAGTCGAGGTTCGGCGCAGATGATCCGGAAAGTCAGTGAATGAGAAATCATCTCGGAAGAAAGAGTAGTTGAGTAGCGCATTCCAGAATGGCTGCGTGACTTCCTGAAGGCAAATGACATTCGGGTTACACTTGGAGAGATGATCCAGCGCGGCTGTTCAGATGGTGTAGGTACATATTTGCGCGGCCATGCCGAAATTCTATTGACCTTTGGTTCTATAGGCCTTGAACTCGGATTTCGGGTCCTTCAATGGCGCGAACCAGACATTCAGTTGGAGAAGGCTGATTTGCTGGGTCTTCGTACGGGCTTTCACGCCCAACTTCGCCCCACTTCTTGGTGTTATCAGCGGTGTGGAAAGTCTGGTGTACATCCGTAGCATCATGATTGTATATGAGTAGTCTGGGCAGAAGAGCGCTAGCGATTCGAAACGGGACAAGGCAAACGAGGAGGCAGAGGGGCCTGAACGGCCCTGAAGGAGTAGGCTCGTTGAATACAGGTATTGAGCATCAGTGAGGCAGTGGTCAGGGCTGGCCAGGGTCTTGCAAGAGACATTTCAAAATGGAAGCATAATTTCAAGCGGAGAAAGTGTCTCCAATGCCAGCCTCATGAACGTTCAATGTCGACCTCGTGGTTGGGTGTGCGAGGGTGACTGCCCATCTGGGAATTATTATGTATACAACATGTGTGGCGTGGGGAAGCAATGTTGATGTCACATGTGCGAAGGAGGCAATGGTGAAACGAGGCAAAAGTAGGTGGCCACTGGATCGTGGATCATACGCAAGAACGGGGGAGGAGAGGCATGATTTGCGTAGAATGCCATACAAGGAGGCTGGTACTTTATATTTACAACGTTTGCGGCTGACAAAGAATGGGCTAACGGATGCAGAAGGCAGCCGGGTCTGTGAAGCGGGCTGACATAAAATATCTGATCGCTACGATAACAGAACGTGAAGGCGGAGACGCTATAGGAGGCTGGGAAAGAAAAGGACGGTTCGCGGAGAAAAGGACTGGCAAAGAAAACAAGTGATAAACGGAGGTGCCCAGATGGCACATAAAGGAGACCAAGTAGCGGCGTTTGGCAAGCAGGTAGGATGCTGACAAGTACAACGAGGTTGGCAGTGATAGGAGGCTGGCATAGAAAGGAAGAGTGGGAAAACGGTAAAGAAGATATAAGGAGGCGGAAAAGTAGTTTGCTGAAGACGGCTGGCTGGCACTGGACTGTCAGTTGCGGCTGTCACGAAAATCGAACGTACAGATGATGTACCGTCGATGACAGCTGAGCGCTGACAGGGAAAAGAACTATCAAGTCATATTTACAAGATCCGAGTTCTAAATCCTCTATTGAGCCTGCCAGTCGACGATATTAATTCGATACCGATGGTCCATGCCAGCGCTATCGCCGCCTTCGAGCTGCAACTGCAACTCCATCCTCTCTCTCAAGTTGTCAACACTACGGCAAATCAACAACCTCCGGTAGCTCGTCATCGCCTTCGTCCGCGTGCAAACGATGTATTACATCTCTTGTCACTCGCATATAGTCCGTAGAATCCCGAGAATCTGCGTGATTACCCTCTGCCGCAGGGCGTTCACACTAGAATATAGGCCCGTGTACGTGTTGCCTCCTCTTCGCCTTCTCCCCAATTGCAACTGCCAGTGGAGAAACTGCTGGGCATAGTACTGGCTGGGAAATTCGAAGAACATTTTTGATTTTGATTTACTGTATAATTACGACCTTAAGTTCCTCAGTTGTCCCAAGACCCTCTGAACAAAGCCTATTTTGCGTGACTGCCACGAGAAAATCTGGGCCTTGAACATCTTCTGTGACATAAGTTTCGCCCGAGCCTCGCCCGAGCCACGCAAAAGTCAGGCAGATTGCCATTTTAGACCTCATTTTGAACTTTAGGCAAGTTTGTCTCACGTCACAAGCGCATATGAACATGTCTCGGTCACAAGGAATTGGCTTGAACCTAAGGTCGTAATTATACAGTATGCTGTTCAGCGAGCGCGAGGAAGAACGGCCCAGGGAGAGTGATGAGAATGAGCGGCGGGGCGGAGCGGCAGATTCAAAATCTACGCGCGGCCCACTCAAATCCTCGGAGATCGACAGCTGATGACATAGTACTGGTTGGCCGCCAGATGAGCACATAAGGTTGACATAAGGTCCGAGTCAACTCTGGATAACTTACAAACACACACATCCACAATTTGTCCGCGATATCCAGTCCTTTTCGTTGCTCTTCCGCGCCAAAAGCCTGCCAGGCTGAAATTGATTTCCTATTTTCCGTCTATAGTCCGATGTGCTCGGATGTGCCTCTGTTCTAGTCATCTTGATAAGTAGGCATTGCTGGATGACGCATCTCCCGTATTTTTCTCGGACTTGCTTGGCAGTTTAGTCACGTGCAGGCCCGATTTGTAAAGCCCAATCGGTATATCGTGGGTCATCATGCTGCTCGGTACACGCTTACTAAACCACATTCAAGTCCGAGTCAACATTTCTAATCGAGTGGGTCAGCGCTGCAGCCGCCGTACGCGTACAAAAAGCTTTGAAAAAGATGGCACAATTCAGCAATTTCATTTCCACAACTTCCCCTCCTCGAGCTCGCCTCCGCAGAAATGAAGGACATCCTCCGCGATTCTGTTCTCGGCCAAATTCTCAACTCTATATCTGGGGGGCGCATACTGCCTTATTCGGACCAACGCGAAGACTTTGTCATCCCCGACCAGTTTCGAACCGACTCCCTATCTCGAAGTGCATCTCGCACGACGATAGTCGGTGACGCGACAGACTTGAAGAAGATTTCCTCGACAGAAAAGCCCCTGTCCGACCTCCCTCTCCCGACCTACCCTCAGTCCGCTCTCACCTCCTCGGCTGCTTCGACACGCACCGTTGTGCGGGACAGTGCCATTAGCGCTACCACTAAAGCAGTTGTTGATGGTGCAGAAGGCCGCCTAGAAGAGGGTAACCCTTTCTACGAGAAAGTCCGCGATGAATTGGCAAACGCAAAGCTCCACCCTGAGCAAGTGAAAGCACAACCGTCGAATCTTGTAGGGTGGTACGGGCCTGAAGACCAGGATAATCCAAGGTATGCACTCTCCCCGCTCGTGCATCGCAAAGAGCTCATTTTTCGAGTTAGAAATTGGTCGTTCTACAAGAGAGCATTTGTCGCGTTCTCTATCTCTCTGCTGACATTCTCCGGTGAGCATCCACACCACTCTCTGCCTCGCACACGGGCTCACCAGGTCATGACCATATGCAGTCTACGTGGGCTCCGCCATCTACACATCTTCGATCCCCTCCCTCATGGCCGACTTCGGAATATCCCAAACGCGCGCGACGCTCGGTCTCACGTTGTACGTGCTCGCCTACGGAATCGGGCCCATGTTCCTCGCCCCGCTGCAGGACATGGCCCACATCGGCCGTAATCCGATCTACATCGGCGGCCTGGCGGCGTTCTTGCTGTTCAACACCGCCATCATCGAGGCGAAGAACTCGTCGACCGTCCTGGCATTCCGTTTCCTGACTGGGTTTGTCGGAAGTCCTGCGCTGGCCACAGGGGTATGTCGCCCCTCCATCTTCTCAGACAACTCATCTGACGTCCTTGCTACTCTACAGGGTGCATCAATGGGAGATATCTTTCCGCCTCAAGCGCAACCCTACGTCATTGGCATATGGGCCCTGGGAGCCGTCGCTGGCCCTATCCGTACGTTCCCATCTCATCATTACGCCTACGTTCCCAGCTCATATCATCATGTAGTCGGACCCGTCATCGGCGGCTTTGCGGCACAAGCCAACGGCTGGAAGTGGCCCATCTACGAGCTCATGTGGATCAGCGGATTCGCGTTCATCTTTCTTTCTATCCTCCTCCCCGAGACGCTCGAGGCAAACATCCTCCTCAAGCGGGCCCGCCGCCTCCGGGAGCTGACTGGGAACTCCGAGCTGCGGAGCCAGAGCGAAATCGACCAGGCTGCGATCAGCAAGAAGGACTTCGTGTATGAGAGCTTGGTGCAGCCGTTTATACTGGCGGCCGAGCCTGCGCTTCTCTTTGCGAATGTCTTCATTGGCTTAGTCTGTAAGTTCATCTTTACCGTTCGTGACGCGATGCTCTTGACTTATCCCTCCCTCCCTCGATAGATTCTGTGTTTTATCTTTGGGTAAGCCTGCTGTCTCGCTCTTAGATGCGGCTTTAGCTAACTGGTTCATTTACAGTTCGAAGCGTTCCCGTTGGTTTTCAACGACATCTACCACTTCAACCAGGGTGTTGGGAGTCTTCCCTTCGTGGCCTTTGTCGTCTCGGGAGCGTTTACAGTGAGTACCTAGCGTGGATCGTTAGCCAATGCAATACTGAAATTCCCGTTTCAGTACACTTTCTATGTCTTCTACAACCGCTACCACATGGAACCCCGCATGGCCCGCAACCCTAACTTGGCCCCTGAAGCGCGCCTCGAGCTCGGGCTGATGGCCAGCGTTTTCGTCCCGATATCCCTGTTCATCTTCGGCTGGGCCTCGCGCGCCTCGGTGCACTGGTCAGTACCCTATGCCTGCTTCTATAGCTGTCTGAATTTCTCCTAATTACCTGTTGTTCTTAGGATCGTGCCCGTCATCGCAGCAGCCCTCTACCTCCCAGGCATCTTCCTCACCTTCCAGTCAATCATGATCTACATCTCCATGTCGTATCCCAACCACATCGCCTCCGTCCTCGCTAGCAACGACCTCTTCCGATCCTCGATGGCGAGCGTGTTTCCCCTATTCGGGCGGATCTTCTTTCAGCGGCTGGGGCTTGGGGGCGGGTCGTCGCTGCTGGCTGGTATCTCAATCGCGCTTATGCCCGTCTACTTCGTGAGTCCCGTCATTCCTGCACTCGATTGCTGAGCTGATGCCAATTTTCTGTACAGCTCCTCATCAAGTACGGACATCGGCTCCGCGAGAAGTCTCGGTACGCACACTATGAAGCGTGAGGCGTGAGGCGCTGGAGAATCAAGATGATCCCGAACACAATTACCTATAGAATGCATTTAGAAATAATTACTAGACATCATGTGTAGCATAAGCAACCTGCCTGTATCTATATATTTAACGACTTGATAATGTGACTTAGTGACTCACAAGCCCACACCTCAAGCATGTTTACCTATATCCATATATTTATCGTCTTAACAATGTGACACGAGAAGTTCATAGGAGCGCACCTGAGTGGATATTTGTTCTTGAAGCTCAATGCATCATGGTTTTCCTGCGCATATGCCTCCATTGTATCCGTCCCTTCCTGTGGGTTGTCTTTCTTTTCAGTTATGCATTATGCCTTCGATGTCCGTCCCATTTTGCCACGGGCCGACCAGACATTCTTTCGACATGCTGCATTCCTTCGTTCTTTTGTGTCAGGTTAAAATTCCAAGAGACTCGGAGATAGAACAACCTTGCATTATATAAAATTACAGTATACATACACCATATATTTTGCAAATGAAAACAGTTGCGAGTACAATTGTTGCTAGTAACCGGTAACTGCTATTACCCACAATACCCAGATGTTGCCTTTTTTAGCCGGTGGTTCAAACGTCGACGAGCTTGCACGGGCATACTGACCCCTATGCTGGTCAACTTCCTTTCATCAATCTGTTTTTACACGTGCGAACTAAATGGGAGAGAAAACGTCTGCCGGCCCAAAAAGGCGGCATCCGAGCTCGAGACTTTTTGGTGAAAGCGAGTAGTACCAAAAGTCCACAAATCACAGTGATTGGGCGCGGCCACGCCCTGAGCCTGAGCACGTAAAGTCACAATGATGATTTGCCTCGCCAGTGGAGAAAAAATCACGCACCGAGGTTCCTGCCTCTCAGCGACATCGTCTTCGTCCGGCAGCCTCACAACAACATCCTCTTCTTCCGCCTGCCTCAGAACGACATTCTCTTGGTCCGCCTGCCTTACAACGAAACACTGTTCGTCTTCCTGTCTCACAACGACACCCTCTTCGTCTTCCTGTCTCACAACGACACCCTCTTCGTCTTCCTGTCTCACAACGACACCCTCTTCGTCTTCCTGCCTCACAGCGACACCCTCTTCTTCCGCCTGCCTCTCAGCGACATCCTCTTCTTCTGCCTGCTTCTCAACGACATCCTCTTCTTCCACCTGCCCCACAACGACATTGTCTTCGTCGACCTGCCTCACAACGACATTCTCCTCTTCCACCTGCCTCACAACGACAATCTCTTCGTCGGCCTGCCTCGTGACGACATTCTCTCCGTCCGCAAACTTGAACACTCTCACACAATATTTCGGCTCACTTCCGTGCTCCCAAATTGCCAAACCGGTAGCACGCCCAGTTAATGGTCCTCCCCGTATTTTTGTCCTAGAATTGCAATCGCTAGCAACGCTTTTCTGCGCGCTACGAGATCGGGAGATGGTGAGGTGTGGCTGGAAGTTGTGATGCTCTGGCTGCCATGGAAATTCCGTGCCAAGGCTGAGATAGGACGTTCAGCTGAGCACAGATGCCAAATTCGTCTTGATACTCACATTGTTTTAAGGCGAGTGACGACTCTCTCCAGATATGCAGGAGACTGCACAGCTACGGCCACGCACCCGCTTCTTCGCCCGAATGGATGATCCAGATCCATCTCGATATACGCAAAGTCAAACGGGGGTGTAGCATGGGCTATCGCTTGCAGCTGCCTCTCCAGCGCTGCGACTGCTGTGGAATCGGAGTCAAGCTCCCACGATAACTGTAGGTGATTCACAAGGCTGATGTGAGCGGCATTATCTGCTTCGAAACCGTTTTCCATCCTCAGATTGTTGAGAAAATAGTAATCAGCATCGCGGTCGATTTCGAGAGTTATAGAGCAGGAGCGGGAGGACATTCTGATGGTAGAGCAAGATACACAGCCTCGCCAACCATTAGCGCTCAGAGGTGCCTGTATGCTCCTGTTATGCTTAGTGTGTGGTAAGTGTACACCCTGATCCACCTATGGTCACGCAGATTCTCCATGCGGATTGCAGCCGGTTGCATCGAGGTTGCAGGGGTTTGATCAATCCCGTACCAACTATAATGGGGCTGAATTGCATACGAGTTAAAAATGCCAAATGGGATTTCATTGAAGCAATATCTACATACTCACAGGCGAACCGGTCATTGATAATTGTGACTTCGACGGATAGTAGCTGAAAGCGATGTCCAGCGCTGGGTTTAATGCATGACCATCTAAAAAGCGTGCAAAAGCATCAGTAAAGACCTGAACGCGGAAAGGGCATATTTGGAAATACAGAAAGACGAAAGATGAAGGGGTCGGGGCGGCACTGCGTGTGGCTGACCAAGGGCAATTGCAAAGAAAAGCACGTAGTTTAGGTAGCGTGGGGGTAATCGAGGCCAACCAGATAAGTGGTGAAGAGGCTGACATAGAAGGTAAGGCGAGGTGGCTGATGTAGAAAGGGGAATACATGATCAGATGTGTATAGTAATGTAACAAGGCTGGCCAGAAGAGCGGGTGAAAGGCGGAGAGAAGACCGTACATTAAGAGTGGCACGAGTTTGATGTTTAAAGTGATATAAGGCGCTAGCAAAAGAGCTTGGGCGTTCGTGTTAAGGGGGCCTGGAGGGAGCTCTGGCCGAACTTTGGCGGCCGGCGAGAAGAGCCTATGCTCATTGGCATTCAGTGCACTCCAACGAAAGTTGGGATGGTAGACTGAGATGTTAGATGCCAGTGGTAGGGGAGCCTGTGGATGAGTGCGTTGAAGGTTATGGATGGAGAAGTGTGACTGATCGCTGCGGCTGGGCGGTCGGAGACAATCAGCGTCAACAACGCATCAATATTACAATAAACCTTCGAGTTCAAGGTTCTTCTCGTCACGCGTCACGACCGGAGGCGGCCACCACAGTCCACTACACCTCGTCGCAAATTACAGAGATTCGCTCTCCAGATATCAATACCAGCTCTATTGGAGGGGCCTACATGCGCTAGGCGTTCCTGTTTAGCGTCACGCCTGTCCCGGCTGGTCTACGCGCGCATAGGTAGCTTGTCAAATTTTCTCGCCAAAGTGGATAAACCTCATCGATGGCAAAACATATGGAAGAAAAGCTGGCCATATCGGTGTCAGATTGTCCCTCCCATGGCAGCAGCAGCCAGGGCAATTGGTCCTCGTGTTGCGCTGTGTGCAATGCGTCCGAAGTCGTGCCCAGTCCTGCACACCGATTAGGTTTCGGCGTCAATATAGAATCTCCGTTCCCCCATTCTGCACTGGTTCACGCGTTCACGGCGCGTCCCATTGCAATATTGACTGGTCTGATAACATTAAATTATCGGGGCACTGCGCGGGGTGACGTGCATTGATATTCGTATTTTGAGTGCAGTCTGACAGTGTGCGTCCTGCCGCTCGCTCTTCACCGTGGACACCGGCATAAACGCACATGCTCCAGCTCTCGTTGAGATTCAGTCGAATATATTATGGGCCAGTGATCATTTGCTCCTAAGTACTCAGCGCGTCTAAACAACTGACATGTAGCATGGGCAATGATAGAAAATTAAACGAAGCCGAGAAAGACTGCGATGCGACCGCCACTTGATTTATTAGAAAATTCCATCCTCGATTTTTCAAGAAGAATTGGACGAACATGTGCTTCTTCGAATAGGGCGTACACATGCATTCAAGGGGTGCATACGATAGGAATTGGTGTGAAGTGATCTAGCGCGCATTAAGTTAGAGGCTACCTGCTAATATCCATTGAACACACCCACCAGTGTATTCCAATATGTTGATTCGGATGCTGCAGCTTGAGTGCCATGCCTCGTTGGGCGAGTTCAGCCCTGCTTCTACGGACTTAGTGCAAGTAAACCTTGAAGGAAGACACTGAATAGCATACGCACAGAAGAACCAAACCTGACGTCGTAGTCGTTATCACTTTGAGATGGTATGTGAATGCATATTTGGTAATTGCCTTGTACCATAGAAGCGAGCAGTTTGCGGTCAGCTGCGACGGGTAGGCTGCGACGGGTAAGCATACGAGAGAGCGGGCCATGACAGTCAAGACCCGGAAGCGAGTATATTTCTCCCAGCCTTCAGCTTCACGCCTCGCAAGGCCAACACGAATACCACACGTCCACAGCGCATGCAAAGCTATGGAGCCGCCAGCCGACCTTACCTATGTTTCCCGGCAGAGCGGGATGGAGCGAAGCGCGCTCCAGATCCAGCAACCGTCGGGAACGATGGCGGCGGCGGCGGCTCGGGTGCTTGTATGGACAGTGGAGGAGCGGAGGATGCGCACTGACGGGCTCGAGGTCACCCCGTCCACAATGCATGATAACAATCCAGAGCTTCAAAATATCGACAATACATCACGACGTTGTGGATGCAGTGAAACTCACTGCACACGCAAGGTTCGCAATGTAAAGGCACAGAAATCGACTGCTCGAGTAGTTCCCATGCATAGAGGGGAGAAAATAGCAGGTCTGCGGCGAAAGCAGCATTCGAGGATAATAAGAGGGCCAGCGCCAGCGTGCCTCGGAGGATGAAGAAATAAGCAAGTGCAGATGGTGGTGAACAATAGTGAGAGCCCGCCCTTGCGTCGAGCAAATCTTCGAGAACTGTGTGCGTCCTATATATAAAAGGAGGGCGTGAATGCGTAGGACATTGGATAGGCGGGTAAGGAGAGACACAAGGGGAAAGGAGGAAGGGCGGTGAGCTATGCACACGCACCGCATCTCTAACGCATTCGCCGACCATCATTTCAGTCCACGCGGTGGGCCGAGAGAGGAAGAGCATCTCAACAAGGATGTACTGCAGCAGTCGAATTCCATCGTCCACGTGCCATGCGATTCAGCAGCCGTTTTCCAATTTCGACTTATCACGTAGCTGAGCATGGAGGATATTGTATCCACACAACGCTCAAAGTTCGTGATAATCCGAGATATCAGTAACGGCAGAATCATCGCATGCGCATGAGGAACAGCGATTCAAGTGGGACACAAAGGACGAGGGAAGAGAGAGAAACTGACTCAATGTGGTCTTAGAGTTGAGGCGTTTTCCTCGTGGAGGGGAGATTGAGAGCGTAAGGAGACCATAATGCTGGAGAGAGGGGGATGGCGGGGGAAAACGTCGCAAATGTGAGTTGGGAGGTGGGGTAGTGATTTTTATAGACTCACCAAGCTTCTCGAGTATTCGCAGAGCGCATGGGGGAGTCCACGAAGCATGCAATTTGACTTAGGCTTGTCCATAGGCTATGAGAAGCTGAACTTGAGAGGCCTATTGCAGTGCGGTACTTCCAAGCTTTCCATATCTCGAGAACATGCGGCGACGACGTCACCAAATCCACGCGGCGAGACGATACGAGAAGGATGGATTCCAAAACTATGGACAGGACGAAGGCCAGTCGAAGTGTCCAATGCGAAGGCTCGAGTTCAGCTCGGCGGACTCGGACTTCTTGAAGAAGACTTCGGAGACGCGTGACATCCCAGGCGGCGAGACGCGAAGGATGGATTCCTAACTATGGACAAGATGGAGGTCAGTCGAAGTATCCAATGCGAAGGCTCGAGTTCAGCTCGGCGGACTCGGACTTCTCGAAGAAGAATTCGGAGACACATGACATTCCTAGCTAGAGGTGAATATACCTTCTACTCTTGGTGTTGCCAATGAAGATAAAAAGAACCTATCGAGCATCATAAGGGACGTGCCAGTGAAGGGAAGCCAAAGTCAAACGAGTTCGAGAGAGGTGTGAGCATCAGTCGAACACACAAGGTCCGGGTAATTTGTTTACCCTGCGAGTCGGGGACTTCCGCAGCTCCGTCGGAAGCAGACTTGCTCTTCGCTTTTTTGTTTTGACCATCCATAATACATATGCATAGCCCGGCGAGATCCACAGAAGCGGCTCTTCTCCTGCATCTTTCCTTCAAATTGTGTTCCACGCGGTGCACAAATCAATAAGCACCCATTTTGAGCTGGCATATCATCTCGCAACGGCAAGCTAGATGCTCAGGCTATGCTTTCCGCCCAGGCTTCGGCTGCGACACTTTCTTCTGGACGTTTTTGGCTTTTTTTCTATCAGAGTACCGCGACCTGCTGCCAGCACCGAACATTCCGCAATCGGCGAGCCCTTAAGAGTCCCACCCGTTCGATGCCATTCACAATCTCACCTTGCTTGCTTTCCGCCGCGCTCATGAATATCCTCTGTCTGGCCCTTCCCACAGATTGGGATCTCATCCGGCGCGCCCCCGTGTCCTCTTGATTTGCTCGCTCGCCCATACCCTCATGCCGAGGTACTTCGCTTTCAGGCACCATACTCACAATATGCGGGTGTCAAGTGACTATTCACTTCGTACCAAGCGCTGTGATTGTTGTGCTGAAATGGTGCATACTGTGTGCTCCAGACACCTCACACGTCATGTGGGCGACATTACGGGCTCCGGCCACCTTCTCAAATGGCCACTGGAGTCTGGAGGGACTGTCATAAGACCAGTGCGTATCCCATTTCTCCCTGCGCATCCTGATCTCAACGTCGACTACCAAGATCCAGTGGCTCAGACACTCCACACGCAAACGTGTATCCTACCCATCGCCCACGACTCGTCAATCAGCAGATGGGGTGCGTTCGATACTCAATACCTGAGACTCCCACCTGCCCATCATCTTCCGTCCCCTGCCGCGACCGATGTCTCTGATACGCCGCTCGATCAGAGGGCGGAGCTTCCCTTGTAGATTGACCCCATCTGCTCAGTCAAAGTTCGCTCAATCATGGGCGAACGGAGAGTGCAGATGTCTGGCCGCAAGTTTAGCTCCCCGATCTGACCGACATCGTGCATATCCGAGTCTACCTCCCATCTATCTGTTTTCTTCTTCTCTGGTCATCTTGGTTATCTCCTTCTTCTCTGATACAAAGCTCAATGTGGAACGGAGCTCCGACCTGGATCTGCGCAATCTGCTTTTTCGATGCTCGCCATTGCAATCAATGGCGAGCCGAGGGCGCAGATGTGATGTGAATATATCCATCAAGGGCTCCCAGATCTGATAGCTTTTGTATTTGAGTCAGTGAAATTTTGACTTCTTATTGATATTTTTCTCCCACATGACCCCCCCCCCCACGCACAACAACCATCCCGAATCGCGTCAGTATTTATCTCCTCGTGAATATGTACCTGCTCGTTTAGGAAGGTGCCGTGACTAGCAC
The DNA here is from genome assembly GCA_001630335.1 of Athelia psychrophila. Lineage (NCBI taxonomy): Eukaryota > Fungi > Basidiomycota > Agaricomycetes > Atheliales > Atheliaceae > Athelia > Athelia psychrophila. The sequence continues at coordinate 67,806 of KV417609.1, forward strand.
GTATGCCGCGCGATGCGCCAAAGTTGCTATTAGATGAACCTACGATATATCAATTGCGTCGGAGCGCGGCCCGCGATGCATGTGGAGGGTAGACAGATACAATTGTACAACGTGTCTCCGCCGCCGGCGCTCGAGAGCGATGGATTCGCAATCGACTTGAAGTCAACCATCGAATTACTAATTGTAATGGCGGTTCCTTTGGCTGCCGCTTGTCTCCTGTCACCGGACGGCGGGGCCTGAGAGGCGAGATGTACATAGGAAGGTATTTCAATCACAACGGAATTCGGTGCGGTGCATGTAACGGGTAGACGAATCTCCACTACTAGCGACCGAGGGAGATGTATTCGTAATCGACTTGAAGTTGACAATCTACTTCCCAATCGCGGGTCAGTCTCTGAGTTCTGCGCAGGCATGCACCGTAGTCACATTATCTGATCTTTCCAAGGTAATTTATAAGAGCTTTTCATGGCCCGCCATGCCACATATCATGTCCGTCGATATTCGGCTGGATGTGCGAGCATATGCGTGTGTGATGGACCATCTTCGATGATAAAATGCCAATTGGCCCAGCGACTGCGCGCAGCAGGAGGAACTTCAACCTTCAGAAAAGGGGTTCGCAGGATTTTAATACGGCCCCGAGAGCGTGAAGAATGCGTCAGAGCTCTGGCGGCAGAGAACATTACGCCCGTACACTTTGCTGAGCGAGCACGCCACCAAGGGAGCAGACCGAGGCCAACGACAAAGAAGCTGATGCCGAGGATGCCACCTCCTTTGACACGCCAGACTCAGCTGCTATCCCTGCATCTACGAATGATCCCTGCCAGTGCTCGCGAATGAAAGCATATGGGAAGATGATGGAGAAGAGACTCACGATTGAGGAAGAGCATGCGACGCATAGGGACGCGAAGGAGATGAAGAGGACGGCGATCACAATTTTAGGATGGGCACGAGTTGTGGGCGGGACAAAGCAAACGTCGAGGAACCAGCATCGGCGCGCAACGAGCTCGAGCCGCATGTCCAGAAACATCTACTCCCTCGCGCCATCTGCCGTCCCTTATGCTGACATGCGCAGCGACCCACCCATCCCTCGCGACGGTGACTTCCATGCGGGAGTGGCCAATACATCGATATTGTGCCATTGCACGTAAATAGCCAAAGGCGCAGCGCGAACCACAGCCGAAATATGCAGTTGCCTCCACGGCTCGAAGGAATTCACAATCCTGCACCGACACCAGCGCGCGTGCTTCTCCTGCAGGGAGTCGCGCCCGATCGCGCTCGGAATGATAGCGCACATCGACTCGGAAATGGGCTTGGTGGCACTGGTCATGCGCAACGATCGCGCCTATACACCCCTACGCCCGCGCACACTCTCCACCCCTTCCTGCGCCACGGATTATATGTGACCTTCCTTGCCGTTGCGGCGGGGTGGATGGCGAGGCCGGATCGGACACCCAAAGCCAATAGCATTAGACGCATGTACCGTACTATTTGTGTACGGCTAGTGAAAAGGGTTCAAGCAACGAACAACCTTGATTCCGAAATGTCCCGCTGCTCCTAAAATCGCGAAATTTAATTAGTGTATACAAGTATATAGAACTACAAGAACTGTTGACTTAGCATACCTGTAACACAGAGGAATAAATAGGATGAAGTGAAAAGGTCAAATCTCGTCAGTGGAAAAATCTCGATCAGTCAGATCCACAAGATCCTCGTGATATTTCGGCACAGTTGTGGGCCAAGAGATATAGGTACATGGTAAAGAGCATGTGCAGAACGTTTGGAGGCCTTGAGACGCGTGGTAATTCGCGAAGAAAAACAGGCAAACTTGCAGATGCGTGATGTAGAAGTGACAAACACGTGAGTACTGTATGATGGTCTGAGCTTTGCAGTCTGCGGCCATCATGCAACGATGGTGTGACTGATATGTGATCAAAACGTTCATTACCTGAACCAATATTTGCCGTCAAAACGACAACGTCGTCTCGGTGGATGCCCGACACCATTGCTATTCCACAGTAAAATCTAAAAATTTGATACGCGTGTAGACGAATTTTTTCTCTATTTAAATTTCGCTTTAATAAGGTCCAGGGTGCGGAGCTCTGGAGATATGATCTAACGTCTCAAAAAAATTCACTAGCCGTACACAAATAGTAGACAGACTCTCACAATAGGGGTGATCACAGTAGGCGTTTTAGGCCGTTTTGATGGTGGTTTTTGGTGACGATTTTGAGATCGTTTTTATGCCATTTGATTGGAAGTCCGAAAACTGAGCCGAGAGATGCCGAAGGTAGAGCAGGAGAAAAACGAAAACGAAAACGAACAGAAACAGCAGAGCGGCTCGGGAGCCGCTTTGGCAAAAAAGGAAAAAAAACGATCCCAAAACCGTGACCAAAACCACCATCAAAACGACCTCAAAACGCCTACTGTGATCACCCCTAATCCACGCATCACCAAGCTTCCCGCGTCACGCTCACGTGGGAGTCCGTGAGGTCCGCCGCAATCCTGATCAGGGCGGGGAGGATAGGGTTAACTGGAAAGCTGTACCATGTTGGTGCAGGTGGTCCGCGGAGGAGAATGACTCATAATTGATATAGGGGCTGTGTATTAAACCGTTGACTCATGGTTGATAACTTAGCTGCGCAATTCGTCTGCGGAACGGACAAGAGGACCAATTCAGTCGATTATTGAATACGCACCGTCAGGGCCTGCAAGCGCAGCTAGCCATCCTCCGGACCCGCTGGGCCCACAGTAAAACTCCGACGGCCAACTGGTCACCGCCACAGTTGTCCGTGTGAGAAAGTGTGGTTGGCGCCCACGGACTTTCAGATACGCTTGCGTGTCCCCGCCGTCTGCCCATCAAACTTGTAAACTATGGCACACTTGCTGGATACAAAGGCTATGGTTTTCAACCGAAATATATCATTTTTATCTCTCCCCAACGCACACTCTCAATACCAACCCCTGAGCAAAATATGACGAGCTTCATCGAAACACGGGCGGACGACAGCACAGTGAGGATTGGATAGAGTCCTTCGAGGAACAACATTGACATGGAAGTGTAACAGCAGCCTATCGGAGGCTACATACCTAAGCCAGTATATGCATACATTGCATTAGCATGCTTTGCGATCGTCTCGATCGTGTTCTGGATTCGTGGGTTGCCATTCAAGATCATATTGTTGCAGCCAACCTGACCATCCTCTTGCGTAGGGCTCTTCACGAGGCGCCCGAGATACATGGTCTGGCTGTGTGCTGGCTCGACTGGTGCGTATCTGTGTATATATCTGTCATGCTGCGTCTCCGGTTCTAATACCACGAACAGCGATGACGGTTGGCTTTGCTATGCGGATTGTCCTTCACGGTTCCCCGTATTCTTTGGGAATCTACATCGTCGAGGACCTGTGTATCCTGCTCTCGGTATGTCAGCTCATTCTCTTGCTATCTCTCGCTCCTTTATTCTTCGCGCTTTTATGCTAACCTCCTCCCTTCCACCCAGCCCTGCTTCTTCCTTGCAACCAACTACATCATCCTCTCCCGACTCGCAGTCTCCCTTTCCACTGAAAGCGCGCCCATCTCGACCACCTGCCTCCTCCTCCCCGCCGAACGAATCGCGAAAATATTCGTATGGAGCGACGTGATCACCTTCTGGATTCAGGCGTCCGGTGGCGGCCTGAGCGCCCAGCAGAGCCTGGCTGCAGTTGGGCAGGATGTATGTGATAACTCATCGGTTGATATTTCGAAACTAATGGGATGTCTGGCGCAGATCGCGCTGGTTGGATTAGTACTGCAATTGCTCTCGTACGCTCTGTACACCGTCCTTCTGCTCGTCTTTGGCGCTCGCGTGTATGTTTGCACTATCAGCGTAACTTATATGGCTCCTACTTAACCTGGTTCTTGCAGTCGGTCGCGGTACCCAGAGGTCTGGCATATGGGCAAGCAAGGCGGGCGCAAAGAATGGCGCGTGCTCTACTACACGACATGTCTCACTTGCATTGGGATCCTTGTAAGCTCGCCGCCCTAGACATTTTACCTTCTTCTCTGCTAACATCACAACTAGATACGTTCGGCCTTCCGTATTGCAGAGTTCTCGGAAGGGTACGTACCACCCCCAGCCTATTCGCGCCGTCCTCTAATTCCCTATTCCCCTCCCATCTAGATACAACGGGTGGATCCCCACTCATGAAGCTTACTTCTACTGCCTCGACTCGATCCCTCTCCTCCTTGCCATCAGGTATGTGACTCTTCTCCTTTAATGAGCACCCGAGAATCACGCTTACCTTGCCACCCAGCCTGTACATGTTCGTCTGGCCACCGGTTTACACCCACCAGGGGCAGACCAAGGAGAACATGCCAATGGGCTCCGTTGACAATGGACATACAATGGGTGGAGCGGGGAGAACTGCAGCATGAGTGCTGCTCATAGCCGCAGAAGGGAAGAACTTTTACTTTGGACTAGATCGGGTATCGTCTCAGCTCGTTCGTTTATTATTGGTCCGTAGATCGCATGACTCGCTTCGAATGGACAGTGTCAAATAGATACGACTATAATGCAGACTTATGATTACTACAGTTGAGTAGCCCTGCCATTGCCGACATGTTCGTTTCTGCGCAAAAATAGGAAATGGAACTCAATCAAGTCTCCACAAGCTGGGAAGATTCATTCAAGCTCACTTCAACGTACTGCGCACAGAGTAAATTGATTCAGGTAGAGATGGTGTGGAAAGGAATGTAGTATGAGAGCAAAGGGGAAGAATGGGTTACATAAACTGAAAAGATTTATTCGGCATTCACGTCTGCGTTTACCGGTGCGTTATAGCGGGTGCTTGAGGTTGACAGCGGGAGCCCCTCCATCGCCACCACCGTGTATGTATCCTCGGTAATGCTGATAGGTGTCTCCCCATCCCACAATGTACGCAGAGAGATCGAAAGCCAGGAATGCTAGATCATAGACGGCTAGAAGCAGATGAGAGGCACCTTTTCAAGCAGCAGCATTGCTACAACCTGCAGTTGATCAGTAGTACTAGTAGGAGACAATCTGGATCTATAATTATAGGTGACGGGGGGTTAAGACGACATGGGGATCGAGACACAGCGTCAACTTGATTTGGAAGCATTGGATCACAAACCTTAAAATCTGCCCAGCGTTTGCCGCTAATGGTAGCAGCGAACATCAGTAGTAGATTTTAAGGGTGGTCAATCGGAAATGCTCCGTGGTCGTGCTGAGCGGTAGATCTGAGCTGGCGGGAAGCATATATAATGAGTGATAAATTGAGCCATCGAGGAAGAAGCCCGGTGGGAAAAGGCAGAGCTGAGAAATGAATCCCCGGGAGAAGGAAGCCGCCTCCAGAGTGTATGCTTGGCATTGCTTGCCAGTTAACCGAAGGCATATACATGCATTCAAGCGACGGATCCGATGTGGATTGGTGTGAAGTCAACTAGCGCGCAGTCAATTAGATTCGGCATTCCAGTATACGATGCAGCATTGAATACACCCACTGGCATGTTATGGTTTGTAGATTCGAAGCTTGAATGTCATTTCTTGTCGACCGCTCGAATCTCAGCTCTACTGCGGATTCAGTTCGAGCACAATTTCCGGAAATTGCAGCAAATAGCGTACGATCAGATGAGCAAACCTCGATCCGTGACCTGACATCGCGGTCGTCAAACCCTGTTAGATGGTATATTAGTGCACGTCGCATAGGCGGCTCACACCGTACGAGTAGAAGCTCGGCGCTCGTACCTGTCATGATGCGGGATCCAGAAGCGAGAGGGCCTTGCGAGTTGGGTGCTGTAGGCGGTCGGCTGTGACGAGTGAGCATACAAGAAAATTGGTCAAGAATTGGTCATGTTAGCCACGAAGCCGACAATACAGTATCTGTTCTTCGAGCTCTTCAGGCCTCGCATGACCATCACGAGTACCACTCCTCCACAGCGCATGCAAAGGCTATGGGGCCACACACGTCTATGATTATCACATCTGCCGACGGAGCTGGATGGAGCGAAGCGCACTCCAGATCCATCGACCGCCGGCAAAGAGATAAATGACGGTGGCCCGGGAGTAGTGGAAAAGATACGCGGAAAGGGCTAAGGGTAGGGGATGGACGTGTGATTGACTAGCCAAGGTATCGTGCGGACTGAAAGAAGATTCTCGTCCACAGTGCATGCGAGCGATCCAGAGCATGTGCATCACGCCCTCCATCGCGACGCTGTGGATGCAGTGGAACCCACTGCACATGCAAGGCTCGCGATGTGAAGGCACGGGAAACCATTGCTCGAGTAGCTCTCATACATATGTGGGGGAGGAAATGGGAGGTCTATGGCGAAAGAAGCGGTCGAGGATAACAAGAGGGCGATATCTTCGGGGTGCCAGCGTGATCGAAAACCTCAATTATTCGATCCCATTCATCCGCGCATCACTCGGAATGAAAGTGTTCACCGATACGCAAGTGCAGATGATAGCGAAGCAAAGGGAAAGCGCCCTCTTGCGTCTAGCGAAGAGTCGAATACTGCGTTCGTCCTGAAAAAGGAACGCGTGAATGCGTGGGACAATGAATGGGCGCGTAGGGAAGGGCAAAGACAAAGGGAAGGAAGAAAGGACAGCGAATTATATACGCTCACCGCGTCTCTGATGCATTTGCCGATCATCCTTTTAGTACCGGGATTCATTGCGATAGCCCAAGACCATCGTTTACGTCCCACGCTCCATGCGATTCATCGGCCGCGTCGCTGCAGCCCTAGTTATCATGTAGCTGAGCATGGTCGGTGTATTCTCCATATAATACGCCCGAGATTCGTGATACTTCGGGATACCAGTAGCGGCAGAGTCATCGCATGCGCATGAGGAACAGCGATTCAAGTGGGAGACAAAGGATTAAGGAAGAGAGAGGACCAAACAGCAGGTGGTCTTGGAGTTGAGGCGCTTCCATTCGCGGATGGGAGACTTTAAGATGAGAGGGGGCGTAAGGAGACTATAATGCTGGAGAGAAGGGGATGGCGGGGGAAAGCGTCGCAAACGTGAGTTGGGAGGTTGGGTGGTGATTCTTATAGACTCACCGAGCTTCTAGAGTATTCTCGTTGCGCATCATGGCGGGAGTCCACGAGGCATCATTAAGATGTGAAAATAGACTTAAGCTCGTCCATATGCTCTGAGAAGCCGAACTTGATGCATGTTGCAGTGCGATGCTTCCAAGCTTTCCCAGCCACATTTGGAGAACATTTGGAGAACACGTTCCTAACTCCACACGCGGCAAGACGAGACGAGAAAATGGATTTCCAACTGGGGACAGGACGAAGGCCAATCGAAGTGACCAATGCGAAGGCTCGAGTTCAGCTCGGCGGACTCACTTTTTAAAAAGAATGCGGAGACGCGTGATATTCTAGGCTAGAGGTGGACATATATACCTGGCCATGGTGCCAGGCGTCGATCAAATAACTGGTGTCGGGAATCACAAGGGACGTGCTCCGGCGGTGGCAGCGAGGTCCAAGTGAAGGGTGCTCGAGAGAGGTGGAGTCAAAAACGCAAAAGGGGCCCGGATAATTCATTTAGCCAGGCGATGAGCCGGGCACTACGTCGTTCTTTTTTGGAAGTCAAAATGTCACTGGTTATTACTCATCTTCTCTGTCCTGAAATCGAGTGCTACGCACCATGGCGGGCATGGTTCGGTGCTGTGTTCGGCGCAGGCCTCGGTTCCATCGTCGCATCCCCCCGGTTTAACGATGGGAGCCGTGGTGGGTAACCGCCATCATGGGCGCTGTTCGAGACGCTGAAGGCAAAGGCGTCGCCGCTGTGTTCTCAGTGGGGCGGAGATCCGAATATGTTTGTTTGACAAAGGCGGGACATGCGCTGAGAGCGTCTCATACATAGTCTACAGCTTCGAGGCCATGATGTGCCAATCAACCTTCTCGACCATCTCGGGTACGAGCTCGCTGATGTTCCGTGCACCGAGCATCTGCATCCCAGATACGATCTCGCGCTCGAGAATACGCACAGTCTTGATCACACCCGCTTCGCCATACGCCTGTGTGCTCTAATATCAGTATCCGGGCAACAAGACCAGATTATCATATGACATGTCACGTACACTATGCGCGTAGAGGAATGCCCGGCCGAGACCGACAGCTTTTGCGCCTAGACAGAGGGCTTTGAGGACGTCTGTATTATATTGGCGCGTAAGCTATTTGAGGCATTTATTACGGTAGTGCTGTACTCACCAGTACCCCGGTACACACCGCCATCCATGTACACTGCAAGATATGACATCAGTATATCTGCTCGCCGAGTCCACAGCATTGCTGACCTTCTATTTTATCAAAGACATCCGGGCGTTCCTTCCGAAGACGGTAGAGGACTTCGATGGATGGCATCGTGCTGCGAGAAACGTCAGGAAATCTCACGGGATGCCTGGGCATGTAGCTTACTATTCTAATTGGCGGCCTGAGGAGAATTATCAGAACGAGGAGTTTGCATATAAGAGAGTAATACTGACCGCCGTGGTTTGATATTACAATGCCGTCTACCCCGGCTTCAGCAGCCAGGACAGCATCCTAAGTAGACTCTTAGAGAGGTTCAAGGGAGAAATACATGGCGTCTGCTTACCGCTACGCATTGTATACCTTTCACCATGATGGGCAGGGTAGTAAGCTTCCTTAACCAAGGGATTGTCTGTCCAATGGTGAGCATAGGACGCGGGAAGATAATCGCGCAGCCTACCTTTTCCCAAGTCATGTCCCAGTCATCATGCGCCAACAGCGCACCCGCGCTGCCTCCGAAGTCCTCCAGCTCCTCCTGATCATCCAGCCGGCGTGCGACATCCCTGGCTTCGACGCCCGGGGCGTTCTTAGTCTCTGCCTTCTCCATATCTTCGAGCACCCAGGGGGTCCGCACGGCCCTCTCGCGGTTTCCATACACGATCGCATCCACTGTGAGCACGATCGCCTTGTACCCGAGCCCCACCACCTCGCGCACGCGCTCCTCCGCCTTCTTGCTGTCTTTGTTCTTGTACAGCTGGAACCATAGCACCTGGGCCGGGTCGGGCCGCGCATCGGCGATGTCCTTGTACGAGAGGGAGGGGTTGGAGGAGACACATTGTATGATGCCGGTTCGGTAGGCGCCGCGAGTGAGGTTGGCCTCCCCGGCGGGGTGACCTCGGCCGGCGAGGCCGGCGGGGCTGATGAATACGGGGATTCGGGAGGGGGTGGAGAGAAGAGTGGTGGAGGGGTCGCATTTGGAGACCGCGCGCATGACGCGGGGGAGGAAGAAAAGCCGGGAGAAGCCAACAGAGTTTTGTTCATGTGCTGGAGCAAAAATTAGAGTAAGCGGGGGGCGGAGTAGAGGTAGACTTGCTGGTTTCCTCGTCGGATGCAGAGGAATAATAGGCGAAAGATTCGTAGGACATGACCTTCCGTGCTGTGGCCTAATTCACTTGAACATGTCATGGCACAACCTAGGTGCGTAAACCTACCTCCATGTCATGCAGATTCAGTATTCTGCTCAGCGGTGCCTTCTCGCGCTGCGCTGTCTCTACGCGCTGCTCGTCCTTTGTCTTGACTCGGTTCTCTTTGTTCTGGGCAGCAGTCTTCGCAGCAGCGAAGGTGAGTTCACCGAGATGCTTTTCCTTTGGCAGATTCTTGACTAGTGAGTCTGGGGGATGTATAGGGTCATAAACGGCGGTAGCATCTTTGCCTGCGTATTGGAGAATGACATTGGCACCACCAGGGTGTTCCTGTATTTTTAATCAGAACCTGCAATTCTCGCAAGGCCCAACTCACCAGTAAGAACTCTGTGACATCGTATACTTTGCTGTGTATAATAACCCAACACGAGCTGAAGTATAATCAATATAATACACGGGGGACTATTTAAGATAGACCTACTTGGAAGAGTTGTGCTCCGAGACTTGCTGCAGGGTCCACGACATGACGGTGAAGAGAGAAAGACTGGGGGATAGTGGCAGGCCCGCGGAACATACGTGTTGGATACGTGTTTAAACTTTACAGTCCCGATAGGGGGCCGACCAAATCAGGGCTGCGGTTACCGGATGAGGAAGTGCAACAGGTCACCGGTCAGCAAGGCAGGAAGCCTAATTTCATTGACTGATTCAACAGTCTAATGTACATACGTCAATCTACAGTCCCATCTCATGCCTTTTCCCGGCTCGCATGGCACCCCGAGGGCCGGCCGGTATTTTATCTCATTATGTGTGTGCGCCCCCGGCGTCCTCGCCACTCTCGCACGGTGGGGTAATAGGTGAATCACAATGAATTTGACCAATTTTCACTACTAGTGCCCATCTATCCTGCCTTTCCACATAACCTTCCCTCTCCCCCCAAGCAGCACCGGAAGCAGACCGGCCCCTTCGCTTTTGATTCTCGCCCTCCAGAGTCCATGGTGTAATATGACCCGAAATGCGCGGGCCTTTGCATCCTGTCCGTGCAGATTTCATGCCCGTTTTGAGCTGGCACATCGTTTCACAACGGAAATACGGGTGCTCAGGCTATACTTTCCGTCCCAGCTTCGGCTGTGACACACTCTTCTAAGGGGGTCGCGGGACTTTTATACGGCACATGGGGTCTAGTTAGTTAGTTCGACCTCGATGGCCTTAGAAAACTTTTGGACCTGGCCTAAAGGCACCGAGCCGTGCCACCTGCTATGCCTCTCTTCTGCGGACCACCTGCACCCTCTTCAAGCTTCCACCTCTGGCCTCCTGGTTCCGCCGTCCTGCAGCCACCCTGCTTTCGAGCTCGCGCGCGCGATCGGGCTCGAGCCTGATCGTGTCACTCGCCCACCTGCTCCTATCCGACCTCGAACCCCACACAATCCAACCCGCCAATGCTATGGCGAGCGCGAAACCGCCGTGTCACACCGCGTGTTCCAAAGTAACAGTGCATTCCCCACAGGACCACACAACTCGACGGCCAGGGACGAGAATGACAGGATAGGGATATACAAAGGAACGGGGGAGGGAATAGCAAAGGAGAGCGGTTGAGGCTGCCAGGTGCGCAAGACCAATCGCCTCCTCCATGGTGCGCGCAAACACACTCCCGGGGTTGACATGTTGGTATGCACGTGCATGGGGGCACGAGGGCGGCAAAGTGTGTGGGTGCGGCGCTCGGTTCGGCGGCTTGGGTGGGTTGGCGAAAGCGGCGTGCGCAACTCGATAGACGCTGCGGCGCCTCAGATGCAGGAAGTGCGGCGGCGAGAGCGGCCGGGTACGGACCACGGCTGCTGGCCCTGCGGAAGTGGGGGCAGCGGGAGTGCGAGCGCAGTGGCTGGGCTGGACCGCACCCGTTGGATGTGTTTACAAGTGCAGCATCAACTGGAGCTGCTGGGGCAGCGTCACACAAACTGTTGCCCCCTGCGAAAACACGACGACACGACCCAGCTGACCCACCACATCCCACCAGGCGCCCCACTCTCACGTCTCGCAAAATCCCCGAGCACATACTAGCCCTCATGAGGTACTACGTGCTACTGCATCGTCGATATCGCAACCGTCGTCGCGCTCAACCTGCACCTGCAGCGCACATCTCGCCCGAGCTCGCGACATATGCACATGTCCCGCCCGCCACCAGCAACTCGCGCACATGTGACTCTGCAACGTGCACGACAGCAATCTGTGTCTGTGTCCTACACGAGCCCGTTCAGCTCGCATTCCCCCGTCCCACCCTCCACGCGAGCTCATATGTAGCTTCGCATATTTCTATCTACTATACCTTGCTACAATACCCCATGTACATTATATATTGGTGCATTGTATTTGGAACTCACACCCTCGCATCTGCTCCCCGCGTCAATTTGGAACTTCGGGTTCTATCACATCTAATCAGTTACCCGATATGGTAATAGATAAGATAATATAGTTAGTTAGTTCAGCCCTTCGACCGTTAGAAAACTTTTCAACCCTATGTGCTGACTAAAAGTCCCGCGACCCCCTTGCTTCTGGGTGTCTTTGGGTTTCTTTCTCTCTGCTACCTGGGCCTGTGTGGGCCGACTGCCAGCGCACCAAACACCCCATACACTCAATGAGCTCTTAAGATTCCGTCCATCCCATTGTAATCAATGGCGAGCCGAGGGTGCAGATCATGCCTTGTGCCATTTAAGCCCTCAGATATGATAGTGGTTGTATCTGAATCAGTCGGTTTTGACTTCATATTGATATTTTTCTGCCGCATGAGCCTCTTCACGCACATCAACCATCCCGAATCACATCGGTATTTATATTTATATATGTCCACCTTCTACTCCTCTTTGATATTCACCTACCTGCTCTCTCAGAAAGGAAGGATGATTCATATAGTGGTGTTGGGAGCAGTGTCGATGTCGCCACCAGCACATATAATATGCACTGCACCAGTGTTACTATCAGCTTATCCATATGACGTCTTCATTTCTGTCATCTTGGCTCTATAGAATGCGGCACACAGCCGACGGACGGTGGGGACCGAGAGAAGAGATTAATTACAGCGGACCACCGTGCGGTGCGTGTAAAAGGTAGATAAATCTCAAAATCCAATTTATCCCCACTTCTATCGATCGAGGGCAATGTATTCGTAATCGACTTAAAGTTAACCATCTATATATCAACCCCGGTTCGTTTTGTTGTCGCCTGTCTCCTGTCTCCTGTCACCGGACGGGGGGTCTGAGAGGCGAGATTTAGTAGGGCATTTCAACTACACCGGACCTCGGTGTGGTACGTGTGAAGGATAAGCGAATCTCCGGCAGTGCTGGCAGCCGAGGGCAATGTATCCGCAATCGACTTGAAGTTGACTACTTACAATTGCGGGTCAGTCTGCTGTCATCTGTTAAGTACTTACCTTATACCTGTCAACTGCGTCCATCCTGGATTTTACGCATGCACGAACATACTTACATCTGATCACTCTAAGTTTATTTATTGGAGATCTTGATGATAGCGTCCCTAGGCTGCGCGAAGTGCTGTTCCTCTCAACTCCTCAATTGTATATACATACTTATCGAATGTCCGCCGATATTCGGCTGGATATGCCTAAATGCCAATTGGCCGGTGACTGCACGGAGCGAGAGAAACTTCGGCCTTCATAACTTCAACCATTGCCATGTGCTCGCAAGAAACTCAGCCACCGGGTGTTCAATGTTCAAACCTAATGTAGGTTGACGGTGAGACGATCTGAACATGGCACCCACTTTTAACTGGAGAAGAAGCGGAAGCTTCCAAGGGAAACTGTTGAGTTGTCGTGTTGAGTGTTACCGGCGACCCACTCTGCGAATCTGAGGAGCTCCCAGAGATCATCGGCGCACGCTCTCTGTCACCGCCGACCAAAGCGTACATTGCAATGATCTGTGCACTTGATATGTAATGCAAAAAGCTTGTTTAACGCAAATTCCTTGCTGCTGCGCGTGATGGCATGACTGTGCAGATGATCTAGGAGAAGGTGTGGGCAGAGATCGGGGCGGAGATCAGCAAGATGAGTCGTGTTGTCGCGAGCACACCTATCACTTGCAGCTGCATGACCTGCCTGCTGCGCCGACTGTGACAGCGGATGGAACAGCAACTAATATACATTTCCGAAGGCACATTCATTAGTTTATACAGAGCATTCTGACTTTGATCCTCCTCTGCATTACTTCTAGGCGGCACCCCCGCAAGGTGGACAGCGGCTGTGGCGGCAATTTGCAGCAACCATTGCCTACGCTTTGCGTGTCTCGACAGTCTTCTGTGTAGCTTAATTGTTTTTTTTAAGCTACCTTTTGAAGGACCTAGGCACATCAGCTCGACATATGTTGCATACAGTCTTCCTACCATCCCCTTGAATTAAAGTAATTAAAATAATTGAATTCAATCGGTCCACGTGACAATGTATAACTATAATATCTTCTTCGTGTCCACGCGCCGAGTTTAGGTATATCTCCTCCTCTCAGCATGTCCGGCGCTGCTATAGATCCAGAAATAAATCTGGGCATCAACCCCACAAAGGTCACTCTGTAAGCATTTTTTCCCGGGATCGCCGATATACAATGGAATCTGGGTGAGGAATCAGCGCTCATCGGAGGATCACGCCGAATGGCGGATGTCGCGTGGCGCTGCTGTACATAGATGCGAGCACAGCTGCACCGTAATAGCCAGCTTCTACCATGTCATCTGCGAGGTACCGGGGGAAATAAATGATGGAGAAATGAACGTGTTTGTTTGCGTGAAGAATCAGCGCTCAGCTGAGGATTACACGAAATTCAGAGGATGCTGTACATTTCAGACAGCTGCAACGTGGCAACTCCTCCTTTTTACTTCCACCATTTCACACTCGAATTCATGCGCTCAATTGAACCAGCCCGGAGCGGTGCTGTTACATGCCAATCCTATTCAAACACGGACATAATCTCTTCCGGCCACCAGCCATCTTCCGCATCGGACTCGTCGGACAGACCTGCTTTCTTCGTCAGCACAAAGCTCAGTTTCTCTGGCTGAAATACTGGGACTCTTAAGCTGTTTACAGTGCCTGGGATCTCCTTCTGCTCGTACTGGGGGCTTGGTTTGAGTCAATTATATGCACAACTTCCACATGATCGACGTTTGGGATGGGTACGCAACGACTAACGTGTCTCCTCAGCAAGTTCAAAAACACAAGTTTGATTACACTAATTATAACAGGAATATCCCGGTCAGTTGCTCCCACGATGGCCAAGTTTCTCCTCTGAAGATTCAAATTCACTAATTCAAATGACGCACTCTAACTGGTATACCCGTCGGATGCCTTGACTGCGGAGAAATGGACATTGTGCCCGCACCCCGAAATGTGGGCGCACCGGCCAGTGTTACCGTGAACGTCGCAGGCGTGGATATCCTGTTCGCACAATGGTTCGTGTATTTAAACCTTCAAGATTCAGTTCTAATAATCAAATCCCCCTCCGCCCATCAGCAATGCGGTGGTCCCATCTGTTTCTCGGTGCTTCCATTTCTTCTAGCAATGCGAGCCCTACACCGGGAACACTTCCGCACCCACTGTAAAGCTGGACGCGGCCAGCGTGACTGGCGTAACTTCTAACATCACCGGCAGCTCAATCAAACACTTTCTCGGTATCCCTTTCGCGAAGCCACCGTACGTCTTCATCCAGCACAAGTTGGTTACATCTCTTAATTGACAGCTCATTTAGCACTGGAAGCCTGCGCTATCGCCAACCAGTCCTGATAGAGTCATATAACACCAGCTTGTCCGCTACCGAATACGGACCATATTGCCTCCAAATCCCCGTTGATTTTGCCACCCCCGGGGCGCCCCCCGCCGTCGAACCCCAACCCCAGTCTGAGGACTGTCTCACTATCAATGTGGTTCAGCCTGCTGGGTACGAGGATGCGAAACTACCCGTTATTGCTGTGAGATTTCTCCATGTATGTCATCGCTGTGATGTCCTTATTCGTTCGTTAGTATATCTTTGAAGGTGGATTTGATGCCGGAGACCCAGCTGCGTGCATTTATTGACTGTCTCTAGTAAAGCAACACACTTACCGTATCTTATTAGTGATTATGGAAGCGTCATTGTTCAGAAGTCGATTGATATCGGGTCGCCGGTTGTCTATGCCTCTTTCAAATACAGAGTCAATGGTAAGCACATGTACTTCGTCTCTTGCATCCAGCCTTTGATCAACTCTACTAGGATTTGGATTCCTTGCTAGCCAGGAGGTGACCGATGAAGGTGTTGGCAATCTCGACCTACAAGATCGTACGTGTATCCGAGCCGCGCTTGCGGATAATTTAAAACCGACTTCTTTTGCTTTGCGTAGAACGTCAGGCGTTGAGGTGGATCCAGAAGTACATCTCTTCATTCGGTGGTGACTCTACCAAAGTTACACTGTACGTCCATCGCGCTCCACCACATTCTTTCCTGTTAGAATTTTGAACTCATTTGATTAATCAGGCTTGGTGAGAGCTCAGGAGCGATATCGGTGGCTATTCAATTGGTTCTCAACAACGGCGACACCGAGGGCCTCTTCCGCGCCGCATGGTCAATGTCCGGAGCTCCGTGGCCGGCGGGCAGCTACACCCACGGCCAGAAGTGGTACAATGGGGCGGTGGCTGCAACTAACTGTACCGGGGCTACGGACACTTTGCAGTGCCTGAGGGATGCCGATGTTGGAGCGCTGCATGATTATTTCTCGACTACGCCGAGTAAGGGAAGCTATCAGGAACGAATATCAGCTGTTTGCTTTCGTGCTTCATTTAACGAGAGGCGTATTGGGCAGGCTCTGAATTCTGCGTGGCTGCCACGCGTTGATGGGAAGTTTTTGAAGGATGATCCTCAACAATTGGTCATGAAGGGCAGGCAGGTCCATCATCCCTCCCACCTGTAATACGATGCTAATGTTCTATATCAGCGTCGCAAATATTCCTTTCGTTTCTGGTTTGTAATGTTGAGGCCACACCTACAAGATCATTCGTTGATCACTTTCCCAGGCAACTGCGATGACGAAGGCACTCTCTTCACTTTCAACCAGCAAAACATCACGTACGTGAACCACTATCACCGTTGTTGCCTTATTGACAAAAATACGTATGCTTGCAGCACGGACACCGAGTTCAACGAATTTGTTCATACCGCCCTCTTCCCCAATGCCACCAATGCCGAAATAGACGTCATCGCGAAACTGTATCCCTCTGATCCCTCGCAGGGCTCGCCGTTTGGCACGGGAGATAGTAACACGCTCTGGACGCAGTACAAGCGGCTCGCTGCAGTCCAGAGTGATCTTGTGAGTCCTGCTTTGTTTTTATTTAAGCCAATTTTGGCTCTCAGCTTACGGGGTTTACAGTGGCATGGGCCTCGTCGCTTCCGCGCCTCGTTGCAAAATGCCTGGTCATACTGTACGCAATTATCACCCATGCCATTTAATGCGACTTATCGATCTGTGTTTTTCAGTGGACAAGCGCAACAAAACATCTTCTCCTATAGGCAGCGTGAGCAATATCTAACTATTATATACTAGTAGCTCAAGCTGATCGGTTTGTACCCTCAGGCACACGAAACCGATTTGCATGACATGTACGGGACCGGCAACGGTACTGAGCTGCAAGACTACGTGATCAACCTTGCCTACAACCTTAATCCGAACGGGCCAACAGTTTCCCAATGGCCGCAATACAAAGTGACCTCGCCGGAACTGCTCACACTGTTGGATGGGGCAACGCCTAGCAACATCACCGAGGACACGTTAGAGTTGCCCCGATCAAGGCCATCACCATCACGGCGCTCCTCCTTAAATACCCCTTCTAATGGACTGAGGGAGTGGACAGAAGTTGTTGCATGCATTGTATGATTGCGCGACTCTTTCCGGCTTTTTTCCAGTTCATAATCATTACTTAGCATCTATACTAGTTGAATACATTGCGGGCATTAGCCCCTTGTTTCGCACCAATAAATTGTCGTTAAAGATATTGTGAAGGGGTGGACAGTGTCGTACGAAAACATCGTAAATTTGGGTCAGTTTTGGAGATGTTTCGGGCGAATTAATCGTAAGTACGGTCCCTCCACTTGACAATCGACAACATCAAAATGGGGTCGAGCGGACAGTGAGCTCTATAGTAGCAGATAAGAAAAGGATGGGTAAGATGGTCAAGGCTTTTCCTATGGTGCAGTCTGTCCTGAAAACTGCATCTTTGATCAAGACTAGGAGCGGTCGAATAGAGCACCCACCAACGAACCGGATCTCTACAAAGGCTTCAAGCTCAAGTTCGACGGTGAATATGGGTTTCACTTCGCGTGTACAATGACTCCTCTTGATAATGGTATTGATAGGCACGTTCGTGGATCGCTCAAGGTACAAGCCATTTATATACCACTGATATCCTTTCTTCCGTGCTAGATCCCATTCTGATCGAGTTCAGCGAGCTCCACATACAACGCGCATTGTCGCCATGAATGAGAGACGTGCGAAATAATCTGTGCAGTTCAATAATCCCAGCCACCGTTGGCCCGCAGCAACTTGTGGTTGATGCTGTTTGTACGTGGGCTTTCCCTATTCTCGAGATTTGACCTGCCTAGGGTCCAAGTTCCGACGATTCATCTAGATGCGCTCAAATGTGACTACTAAATGGTTACAGGTCGAGACACACTTCCCAAACTGGACGCTGTGTTTAACGTCGCTGAAGATGCGATCGACTCGGCACACCAGTACTTCCACACAGAAACTTCAGTCGCTTGCTTTTTGAACGCCGTGTGAGCTCTCGGTAGTGATCCACGATTGCGCAGCGCTCAGATCGAAGACAAGAAGGGAAGAAGGATTCAAGGAAGCAATATTGACAGATGTTGACGCGTGTCACGGCCCACTGCACGCGCAAGCGCAGTTTCCAGGGAGATTAAGCCATGCATATGTTCTCTGCACTAGCTCGAGTCCCAGAGCTTACTTTTTCAAGGAGACACTGTTTCGAAGGTAGAAGTGGCGAGATGGCAGCTAAGTCCGATTTGAAATTTCTAAAATAAAACTGATGCCTCGACCTCCGGCCCGTCAGCCGTCGGATCGGGCTCCGGACGTCGTAGCCGTGCAAATTGCATCCACCGCGGGCGTTGCGTTTCCTGCTCGTGGTATCGTATGCTTTTCCTTCTAGGCATCCACCAGGAAAGACGGTATACATATAGTCCGTTGAGTGCTATCACCTTTCAGCGAATTTGCATGGTGCTGTGCGACGTCCTTCACATGCATTGCATCCCCTCGTTATCTGCACCGTCAACCGTCGGCACCTGCGGGTCCTCCGAGAGCCATTGTCGTCCGACGCAAGTCCGACGGCAAATGGATCATTTCGTGCCCACGAAACGCAGAGGCAGTTGCTAAGCTATCAAAGTTGCTTACCCACGGCTTATTGTTGGCAGGACTACTCAGGGGCGACGACTCCATGTTTTGAACATAGGTCATCAAGCTTCTGACGATAGATCAACGATAGATTGGAGCACTCATTCTAGATCCTCTCTCGCTGTTGCGTAATGCAGTGAGTACTAGTTTTTATCTGCGTAATCAGCAAGACTTTTACAAGCATATTAAAATCAACCTCTTTGTGCGAACGGAGCTCCTTGGCCGTAAGCTTTCAATTGCCTGTCAGTGTCATATTCACCGCCCGCTTATAGTAGCGTCTGCCAATGTCCAGCCGCAGTACACAGCCAGTCGTCATTACGGCACATTAGTTTCGACAGTTACATATTATCCACAGGCACGCGTGCGTACTCCATGCCGAAGCACGTCTACAAAATCAACCCGCATCGGCTGCAAACCGACATTTATTAAACTTGCTTCCACTTCCCACTATTAAACTTGCTTCCCCTTCCCACCATCCGAACAGTGGCGGCCATGAGCAATAGTACTTCAGAACAGGTGAGTCCTGCCTTCGCGTTTTTGCTGAGTCCTGATTTGATACTGAAATCTTCATGGGCAGATTATTTATGGTGGATTCGTACCTAAGCGGTCCCTTGCTTATGTCGGGCTAATATGCTATGGCATCGTCTCTCTCGCGTTCTTGACCTGTGAGTTATCACCCTACGGTCCTTTCCTTTTTCTAACAACTATCCACCCACACAGTCCTTGTCACTAGACCACCAAGGTACATGCTCGTTATAGCCATAGGCTCCACATGTACGTTCATCGTCGTTGATCGGATTCCCAAACTAACATCACACGAAGCCATGGCCCTCGGGTTTGCATTCCGCGAAATATTCATCGGTGATCCATATTCCGAGGGCAAGTTCATCATTCAGGACCTCCTCATCCTACTTTCGGTAAGTGATACAGATACAACTCCTTCCTATCTGTGCTGACAGCACTTCAGCCTTGCTTCTTTCTCGCGGGCGACTACATGATCCTCTCAAGATTAGCTGTATCCCTCACGACACCTAGCACGCCTGTCTCGGAGAAATGCCTTATGATCCCTGCCACCCGCATATCAAAGATATTTGTATGGGGTGATGTGGCGACATTTCTGATCCAGGCAATAGGTGGTTCGATGACGACGCAAGCAGCCCATGCAAATCTGGGCAAAAAGGTTCGCTCATCCGGAGCTCTCGAGTCGCTGTCACGTTAACGGTCTCAACAGATTGCGTTGATTGGGTTGATCTTGCAGCTGGTATCATTTGGGTTGTTCACTTGCCTTCTAATCGCTTTCGGGCTGCGCGTGTAAGTTTATTGCATTTTATTCGCCGATGTGCGCTGACTGGCGTTATTTACTTGAAGGCGCAAACTATTCCCCGAAGTCTGGGCCTTGTCTTCCCGCACCGGGGGTAAGGACTGGCGTATTCTGCTCGTGGTGACTGGTATCACGTGTATAGGCATCCTGGTGAGCGGGAGCTGCCTCCTTCGCAAAACCCTTCTCCCCGCTGACTTTGACGCCGTAGGTTCGTTCTGCTTTCCGTATCCTGGAATTCTCTCAAGGGTATGTCCGCTGCTTCTCGCTAGACTTCCGTAATTGACGTCTATGCTGTAGTGGCACCGGTTATATTACTATGCACGAGGCATTCTTCTACCTGTTTGATTCTCTGCCTCTGTTCCTCGCGATTTCGTGGGTTCAACTTACATCGCCCTTTGTGATTTCGCTGACGTCCACTGGCAGACTATATGTGTTCGTTTGGCCACCTGCGTACACGCATCCCAAAGGGATGGAGAAACTCGATGGGATGGAGACCTATCCGATGCGTGCCCCCGGTGCATTCGCCAGCACTGCTTCATTCTCAGGGGTATAACGCTGGACGTTGCCCCTCATCCCTTGGACTTCCCCGGACTTTCCTGTCTCTAAGCCGTCTGATATTGTTGTTTCGTTGTTTACTCCATCTAGTTCACACTCCTTGCACTTATATTGCTACATCGTCGCTCACTTGATATCACACTACTCAGATTGTAGATAGAAATAACATTACTATACACTTCCCGATCGATTGGAAAACGCTTTGTACGCCGTATAGACTAGACGTGCAATTAAATGCACCCATAATTTACGCGCGCCGTGTGCTTTCACCGTCTACCACAATTTTATTAGACGACGGTTGGGAAATTTCAAAAGCATTGTCATGCGAGTTAGGCTCGTAACCGCCTGTATGAACAGAGCAAGCTTTTACCGTGTATACACAGCACTCCGTTTTGACTCCGTTGCTGTTTCCTCCGACGGTAAAGAGTCTACATGAGCGACTATTCAATCATGACTTGCGATAATTGATTCGAGGGCTGTGTAACCGTTAACCCACACTTTTCAGCTTGGCAACTGCGCAATTCGGCTGGGCAGTGTGCAACGAGCAAGAGGGCCAATCATATATTCCTTTATTGCATACGCACCGTCGGGGCTGACGAACGCAGCAAGCCATAGCAAAACTCCGACGGCCGATCGGTCACCGCCACAGTTCTCCGCGGGAGAAAGTGTGATCGGGACCGGACTCTCAGGTACGCTGGTGAGACTCCGCCGTATGCCTGTAAACTATCGCATCACTTGCTGGACCATACAAAGGCCATGGTTTTTAGCCGAGACACATCATTTTTATCTCTCTTTAACGCACACTCTCAACACCAACGCCGGAGCAAAGTATGACAAGCTTCATCGAGACACGGGCGGTCGACCAAACAGT
Organism: Athelia psychrophila; assembly: GCA_001630335.1. Classification (NCBI taxonomy): domain Eukaryota; kingdom Fungi; phylum Basidiomycota; class Agaricomycetes; order Atheliales; family Atheliaceae; genus Athelia; species Athelia psychrophila. The sequence continues at coordinate 89,365 of KV417609.1, forward strand.
GAGTATTGGACAGAATCCTTCGAAGAACAACATTGACATGGAAGTGTAACAGCAGCCTATCGGAGGCTACATACCTAAGCCAGTATATGCATACATTGCATTAGCATTATTTGCGATCGTCTCTGTCGTGTTCTGGACTCGTGAGTTACCATTCAAGATCGTATCGTTGCAGCCAATCTGACCATCCGCTTGCGTAGGGCTCTTCATGAGGCGCCCGAGGTACATGGTCTGGCTGTGTGCTGGCTCGACTGGTGCGTATCTGTGTATATATTGGTCCTGCTACTTCTCTGATTCTGATGCAATCAACAGCGATGACGGTTGGCTTTGCTCTGCGGGTCGTCCTTCACGGTTCCCCATATTCTTTGGGAATCTACATCGTCGAGGACCTGTGTATCCTGCTCTCGGTATGTCAGCTCATTCTCTTGCTATCTCTCGCTCCTTTATTCTTCGCGCTTTTATGCTAACCTCCTCCCTTCCACCCAGCCCTGCTTCTTCCTTGCAACCAACTACATCATCCTCTCCCGACTCGCAGTCTCCCTCTCCACTGAAAGCGCGCCCATCTCCACCACCTGCCTCCTCCTCCCCGCCCAACGCATCGCCAAAATATTCGTATGGAGCGACGTAATCACCTTCTGGATCCAGGCGTCCGGCGGCGGCCTGAGCGCCCAGCAGAGCCTGGCTGCAGTTGGGCAGGATGTATGTGATAACTCTTGGGTTCATATTTTGAAACTAATGGGATGCCTGGTGTAGATCGCGCTGGTTGGACTGGTACTGCAATTGCTCTCGTACGCTCTGTACACCGTCCTTCTGCTCGTCTTTGGCGCTCGCGTGTACGTTTGCACTACTAGCGCAGCCCATATAGCCCCTACTTACCCCGATTCTTGCAGTCGGTCTCGTTACCCAGAGGTCTGGCATATGGGAAAGCAAGATGGGCGCAAAGAATGGCGCGTGCTCTACTATACGACATGTCTCACTTGCATTGGGATCCTTGTAAGCTCACCGCCCATAGACATTCTACCTTCTTCTGCTAACATCGCAACTAGATACGTTCGGCCTTCCGTATTGCAGAGTTCTCGGAAGGGTACGTACCACATCCAGCCTATTCGCGCTGTCCTCTGATCCCCTATTCCCCTCCCATCTAGATACAACGGGTGGATCCCCACTCATGAAGCTTACTTCTACTGCCTCGACTCGATCCCTCTCCTCCTCGCCATCAGGTATGTGACTCTTCTCCTTTAATTAGCACCTGAGGATCCCGCTTACCTTGACATCCAGCCTGTACATGTTCGTCTGGCCACCGATTTACACGCACCAGGGGCAGACCAAGGGAGACATACCTATGGGGTCCGTTGACAGCGTATACGCAATGGGTGCAGCGGGGAAAACTGTGGTATGAGCGCTGCTGATACCTGTGGAAGGAAAGATCTTTTACTTTTGGACTACATCGGGCATCGTCCCGCCTCGCTTGTTTATTATTTATCGTTAGATCGCACGACTCGCTTCGAATGGACAGTGTCAAATAGATAACACTATATAATGTAGACTTATGATTACCACAATATGACGAGTAGCCCTGCCATTGCCGACATGCTTGTTTCTGCACAGTAAAGTACATGGAGTCTACACACGCTGGGAAGGATCATTTGAGGATCACTCCAACGTCATGCACGGACACCAAATAGATTCAGGTATAGATAATGTGAGAAGGGATATAGTATAGGAGCAAAGAGGAAGAATGGTTTACTTAAACTGAAACGATAATTGCCCGTTTCAACATCCACGTCTGCGTTTACAGATCCGTTATAGAGGGTGCTTGAGGTTGATCGCGGCGAGCCCTCCATCGCTGCACCATATATGTATCACCGGTAATGTTGATGGGTATCGCCCCATCCCATAATGTAAGCAGTTGCGGCTTATACTGCGGCCATGCGGGAATCGTAGGTCCGTTTGAATCGATTTGGTAGAAAAAGTTGATGATGTAGTCTTGGGAGCTCAGTGCCATTTCCAGTCCCGTACATGCTCAGCAAGTCTGTCTGGTGCGTCTGAACATCATAGCCGGTTATTTCCCGGTTTTGAAACAAAGCGATTACACTCACGCTTCTAACTGGATATGATGTCTTATCACGCTTGTCCCCCGATCGATATTTCGTCAGCTGCCAGGATAATTATGGATAATGGAACTGCTTACAAAAGGACCACGCGTTTTGCTTGAAGGTCTGAAGGAGGAAGCGACGAGAGCTTGAAAGATCTGTGCATGCCTCCGATCAATTCAACGAATATACGAGGCAGGAGTAGGACACACGTCGTCGCCTTGAAACGCAGCGATGCGCTTGTGCTGCGGATACAATGTGTTATTATCGCCCGTGCCAAAGGGAGACCCCAGAGCGGCATCAGAGGGGTACGACTGCAGAATGAGATCAATTTCGGTGACGGTTGCGTTGGGGAAATAGTCTTGAACCCATTCTCTGAAGTCTGCATCCGTTCTACGCGGGAATCTATCATAAGTAGCATATGTGGATCAAATTAGGGTGAACATACGTGCCGTGGGTTTGATCGAGACTGAAGAGCGTGTCTTCATCATCACAATTTCCTGCGAAAGAGATCAACCAATGGTCACTTATTGACGAAGCTCACTCACCAGAGACAGAGGAATATTCCCAACACTCAGAAGACATTTAGGCTCCCATCAGAAAGGGTAAATTAGGGTTACATACCTGCCCTCTAATACCAATTCCTCAGGATCGTCCTTCAAGAATTTACCATGCACATGGGCAACCATGTGGCACTTTGATAGGTCCGTGTATCGTAGGTGAGCGCGCGAGATGAGAGACGCCACTGTGTCACTCACATTCCATCGGATCCGCCCAAGAGCGAATTCTTGACAAGTTCCAAGGTCAGTCCAGGTTCGTTACAATCAAGAAGTGTACCCTCGAGCAATTCGAAGTGTGGCTGGAGAGATCCCTTGTCGTATTTGAAATTCCAGGTCCTTGTCCGCCAAGGCCGCTGGTATACCATCACATCGATGAGATGGCTACATCTAATGGAGTGAACCAATTTTACGTTTACCCAGAGCGCGGCTTCGGCGCTTCTGCCGTCGATAAACAAGCAAGCGTACTGTAGCCTGTGCATGGTCTCGCGTTGCAGTAGTTGATGATGCATTTAATGATAGCAGCGCTGAAGTAACACATGTGAGTCCAGATGCGCACAAAAGATTGTCTTGCCAAGTTGACGCAGCCAACTATGCATTCATCACTTCAGCAAATATCGACAGACTCCAGTACTATGAAGAACTCACGAACGCCATGAAACCAGAGGAGAATGTCCCGAGCCCCTTCCATCTTGTGGATGCAGATACGTTGAGAAACCAAGATCCGGCGTCTGGTTGATGTTTCTTTCGCGCAACTTTCGCGTCGCATGGAAGTTGGCGGAGACATCAAGTACATTCACACGCCTCGTACCTCTCGCGTGACCGTCTCCAAAAAATTTGCATGACATCGCAGATTTGAATCATTTGAATCTCCATTTATTGTGCGATTCCACGATAAATGGAAAAGAGAACCGCAAAACCATATTTTGTATACATGTTCGAGGATAATATCGCATAAGTAATGGCAGCAGCTTTTTGAATTTCAGGTGGATCATATCATATCCAGGTAAAACAAAACTTTTACAGTGCAAAATCATCAATGTGGCCGAAATGTCGCTCCAAACGTGACTGGGATGTCATTTTCTCGGAATCTCGAGGTCATGTTTTCTATTTAAGGTCTCGGAGACACGTCTGGTATCTCGGGATCTATTGCATACCCCTTGGCTAATTCTCTTCCGAGATCGCCGCCTCTTGTGACCAAGCTTTCAGGTGCATGGCACGATTATGTGGTGTATGCAGGAGACGAACAGGCTGGACCCTCTGGCTGGTGCCCTTGAACTTTGCCGACATATCTACCCCTGGTTTCCGCCTGTTCTCGCATATCGCAGAAGACAACCATCATGACAGCAAGTTACTGAAATCCGCAGACTCTTATGGGTCTCGAGGTCACGAGCTCGACGCTGTCGCCGTCAAGGCACCCGTTTCATGGTCACCAGCTACCATGGGCGAAGCTTCGTCGATTCGAAGCCTGTTCGCCCTTCATTGATCTTCATTGTCGTTTGATATCATCTCGCTCCTGTGACATACCCCCGGATAAAACGTCGGCGAAAAGCCGTCACATGCGTGCCGGCGTTTGGGCGCTCCTTGGGCCATTTCTGGCCATATGCGCGGTTGTCATCAGCATCCCGTACCTCTTCGTGCGCTGTCATGATCTTGTGGTCACCTTGCGATCAACTTGCGATCTAAACTATGTCAGTCTGGTCGTCGTTAAACGTGCCTACGCGCAGCCCCGCGTGCGCTGGCATATGCTTCCGCGACTCACGCTCGAGGCACCGGCGATTTATCGTCAGCTTGACTTGCTGGCAGCGCTGTTGCTGTCATGCGACGAAGGGGATCCGCTGCGATTCACAGGGGCTACCGTTGGCGGGGGTGCTCTGTAGACCTGCATAAATAGGAGTAGTCATCGAGATCGAACATCAGCATCTTTCCAAGTATGAAACTCTCAGCTACATCTGTCTTCCTCGCTCTCGCCTATGCAAGCACCTCTGTGTTGGCGAACACGTACTCGCTCAAATCGAGTATCGTAGGCTCCCAGTTCCTCAGCGCCTTCACCTTTGAGGCCATCGCGGATCCCACTGGTGGTTTCGTGTAAGCCACGCCAGCGCCTCATAGAGTCCCCATACTGATACGATATATAGCACCTATCTCTCTGAGTCTGCAGCTCAGAGCGCCGCTTTGATCTCCACCACATCGACCAGCTTCCGGATGGGCGCGGACCACACGTCCGTGCTCAGCGCCTCGTGAGTGCCGTTGAAAATGTTCTCCACTGTGATCATGGCTGAGCATTGTGTGCAGCGGCGCTGGACGCAAATCGGTGCGGATCAAGTCGACTGCGGCGTACACCACGCACGTCGCTGTGTTCAATGTGAACCACATGCCCGAGGGGTGCGGGACTTGGCCTGCTATCTGGGAAGTCGACGAGGCCGACTGGCCCAATGGTGTAAGTCCCGTTCATATCCACTGACGAGGATGTCTGAAGTCTGACCGCATTTCAGGGAGAGATTGATATCGTTGAGGGCGTGAACAACGTGACCCCCAACCAGTCTACCCTCCAGTAAGTGAAGCGCGTGTTCTTGCTGAATGCTTCTAATGCGAGTCGCGCAGCACCGGCCCAGGATGCACCATCCCAGCCAGCGGCGTCTCACAATATGGGTATGTGTCATGAAACAATTCTTGAAGGAAGCGTATCTGAATGCCATGCTCAGCACCACTGTCGGAACTGACTGCAATGCAAACGATAACGGCAACGCGGGGTGTGGCGTCAAATCGCCCGACGCGAACAGCTTCGGCCCCAAGTTCAACGCCGCTGGCGGTGGATACTACGCCATGGAGCGCACGACAACTTCCATCAAAGTGTGGTTCTGGGCGCGGGGGTCGTCCTCCATCCCCGCTGCGCTGTCCAGCGGCTCGTCGAGCATCGACACCTCCGGCTGGGGCGAGCCGACGGCCAACTTCCCCAACACGGACTGCAACATCGGGAACAGCTTTGCGGCGCTCAACATCGTCATCAACCTCACCTTCTGTGCGTATATTTACATCTCATCGGATCGTCTGCTGCGGGGAATTGACGCCTTTATTCATGCAGGTGGTGATTGGGCTGGGAACTCTGCCGTTTACGCAGCCTCGGGATGCCCGTCGACGTGCAATGCTTACGTTGCCGCGAACCCCTCTGCGTTTTCCAACGCGTACTTCGATTTCGCGTCGCTGAAGATTTACGAGTAGGGGATAAGTGGGGACCGCGGAAATTACTTTTATTCATTTTTATTGAAGGGTGTTATGTATTTGTTCTGGTGTTCTTTCAATTTATTATTGGGTCGAGGTTTCCTGAAGAACAGTAGCGCAGTCAGTTGAGGGTGCTTTCTTGAAGATGCCGGCGGATCCAGACCCATGGCCTTGGCTTCCGCTGTAATCGTATCGAGAGCTTTTTCAGCGCATCTAGATATCGTTTTCGTTATTTTTGAAACCAGGGATAAGATGGCAAGTAAACGGCAGAGTCGCCACTGGCTGTCTAGCTGCTCTCCAAGCACCCACCATGATTGCGCAGACGCAACCCTATGATTGTTATGTGCATCTTAACATTGCATGTGGTGGACACCGCACTACACATATTGCCTCGTTCAGACAAGGATCTCAGCCACTACACATCGCTTTAGATATACTGCGTGTATATGAGAATGAGACTACCCGGCCTACTTCTAAATAGGGAGTATACATTTCCCGATATATCCACGCCGTTGAAGACCGATTGCAGACCGACGACGTCATTGTGTCAGTTTGACATTTGTTTCCGTGTGGCAACCGTGTGGTGTCATCTGACTCTGCCAGAAAGGTCTCTCTCTCATCTACCACCAGCTACCTCTTTACGCCTCTATCGAACCTCGCCCAGCTACCTGTCTCGACCAACCACAGCAACGATATGAGTGAATACGCAAAGTCCGGCTTCCAAGGCTCCCTCGTCGACAAATGTGCCGCTCTCCCCCTTTGATCTGATCCGGATGCTGATGCGGGACTCCCATCGCAGCTCAGGACATCCGAGGGCTCCCCAAAGAAGCCCGCGACGCAGCGATGGGGAACTACGCGTCCGAAGGAGACAGTGCGAACCGTTCATTTGACACCCTTCTCATATTGGCTCATTAATGCACACAGCGACGTCTTCCGGCGGCTACGGGTCCCCCGAGGACTCGTTCTCGGGATCCAGCGAGCGCCCGGGCGGGAAATCGCGCCCTTTCATGCCTGCCGCCGGCCTCCTTGGCGGCCAGAACTCGCAGAGCGCGAGCATGCAGAACTCGCGGAGCGCAAGCATGGAGAACTTGGTAGGGCGGGTGGGCGATGCGGTGCAGGGCAGAGACGCCGATACGCGGCGGGATGTACAGAACGCGGGGGGGCGGGAGTCCGGGGACAGCTGGGATTCGAAAGAAGAGGCTGCCCGGCGTTTGAGAGAGGGAATCGCGGGCAACAAGGGCCGCCACTTCTAGGGAAAGAAGGAAAATGTACTGGTATTGTACTTACCACCACGAGAACTGTTGTATTCGAGTATGGACCTATTCTAGCACTAGCACCGTCCTTTACCCAGCTACCAGCATATTGTCTCTACATCGAGAACAGATCTGAGTCGGATATAATCGACAAATTCCGTTTCTCATCTCCGATAATAATGCTTTGTCCATTCAGTGTCCATGTTCGACCAACGAGCCCTCTCGGTTCCCTTCCACGATCACGACTCTCCATCATCGCGGAGGTGAATACTTCCCTCCGCCTCAGTCATCTACCGCAAGATCACCGCAAAGTCCACTCACCGGCATTTATGTGGACAGATGGCAGATGAAGAGGAGCCTGATTCAGCTTCGGCCAAGTTCTAAGGCGATGGGCGAGCACAGCCACAACCAACAAAGGCCATCGCCCCCTGAACTTGTGTCTGCCCAGTCATCCATCCCAATCACCACATCTTCTGCTTTTCGGGCTGGTGGCTGTATCCGACCGTAACGACCGGAAAAGAAGCTGTAGACAAAGAAGGCGAACGAGACGTGAGTATGGCGGAGGATTGCAGAACGTGATCACTTGCTGACTACCTATCCTCCTACTGCAGTTTCAACTTTCCATGGGGCACAATCACAAACAGGATTCTTGAATCCATACAACGAATGTTTGCACCAACACAATTGAACAACACAGTACCCGTGCGGGCAGCAGCGCAATCACGAGTAGCGATGCGTTAATCCAACTTTGCGTTCCCCGAATCCCCGTCCAGAACAGGGCATGCGTGCGCATCAGGCCGGCACCCTTGAGGTGGTGGGGTGTTTCTTGAGGCTTTGCTAGCGGGAAATGGCTTCGTGGTCGGACAGAGCAGCAGCGCGACGGGCATGCCGAGAGACGAGGGAGCAAAGGATAGAGACGCGGAGGAGGGTGGAGGCCAAGTACGTGGTTTTACCGGTTCTGATGATCGGGATGTGACGCTGATATTGGACAGGGTGAGGGAGAAGGCGAATGAGTTAGTATGGCGCTGCAGAGGCATATAGCTGAGCGGGATGGACAGGTAGAACGGGGCATGGTACGTGCTTTTCCTTTCGTCTGCTCTACATGTTCCCGCTTTACTTTATGTTCCATATCTTCCCTTCGTTTTCCAATGTCCCCTGCATTTCTTTAGAACCGTGTATCCTTCATCCTACATCTCCGCCCATCACATCTTGGATCGCCTACATACTCTCATTACCTTAGCCCATTCTCATGCTTATCCCATCTCTACTACGCCCTTTATCGCGCAAAGCTTGCTTACTAACATGCATTTTCCCCTTAGGACGAGCTCCTCCACCACCACATCCTTCCCCGCCAACTCCAACCCCGGCTCGGACGTAGATACCTCCCCTCCGCCAACGCGACGCCCATGCGCAGCAGCACGCCCACCGGCAGCATCCTCGTCCCCGGGCGCAACGGGAACGCCCACCACGCCCACGCCCAGCACGGGACGATCCTTGCGCACCCGTGCCCCGCGTCCCGCCCGTCCACCGACACCCCCCAGCCGAGGACAGGGACGGCGATGCGGACATGGACCGGCGCGCATGGACCGGCGCCACGACTCGCCCGACCCCCGCGATCTGCGCCGGCGCCGCGCGATGAGGATCGTGTCCGACACGCACATCACCATCAACGGCCGGGAGGGCGTCGGCGTCGAGAATGGGATCGTGTCCCTCGAGCCAAATGACCACCTTGCGATGGGCGCGGCCTGAGGCGCCCGGAACCATCGAGGAGGGCGCGATGATGCGCGACGGGACGATCAGGGGGCGCGCGGACGGTGGTGGGGGCGGATGCGACGCGTGGGTGGCGGTGACGGATCTGCCGGGGGCGATGCGGCGGGATGCGGCTGCGACGCCGACACCTGCTGCTGCCCGGGCGATGGCTCCGGGGGATATCGATGTTACTCCCGCGAGCGCCACAGCTACTCCAGCCACAGCTGCGGGGGTGGCAGCTGGAGTCGCCACCATGGGGGCGGGACGGTGAGGGAGGGCAGACGTCACAGGGCCGTACCGCGACGAGGCTGTGCTGCTCAGATTACATGTTTTGGCCTACCTGAGCAAGTACCCATATGTGCGACAGGCATTCTACAAGAGCCGCGCGACGTTCCATCCCTCCTCCGTTCCGAACGCGGGCGGTGCTTCGTTCTCGTACCAGATGAGCGCAGGGAGCGGAAGGGGAAGGAAGGCGGGTTCTTCCCCGCGTTTTCGACGAACTGCGGGAAGGAGACGGAGAAAGCAAAGGTGTCCTCCTTCACCTCCTCGTCCTCGTCCACAGCAACCACCACCCCGTCTCCTGCCGCTGCACCCATCCTCTCCGCGTCGTTGCCAACGCCTTGATTCATGACTTTCGCCATTCAGTCGCTTTGTTCCTCCCTCCGCAAGCCTCGCAGGAACGTCGATCTTGTTGATTTCCCGGCCACACCCTTCAGTTTCAGTACGATGATGCTGCGATACGGAACTTGGGCCCAAATGACCACCATTAGGCTCCCTCAACAATGCTCTTCTCAGTAGGGCATTCGCTATCGCTTCCCCCATCAGTATCCCCAGTACCCGACGCAAACTCGAATCTTTCAAGGAAAGGACCTATCCGAACCACCCTTTTGAAGCATAGCCCATTGCACTCAGCGAAGTATCACCTCCGAACCACCGAAGCTACTCGCAATTTGAGCTCAAGCATCCACCCATCCGCGTCCATCACGATATCGGAGTCCGTGCGAAACGGCGTTCCAAGCTGGCCCGCCGCTTTCGCATCGCCGACAAATCGCGCGCGCGTATCCCGACCTCGCATCGTTCACCTCGCATCGTCCGCTTACATCGCCACGTGCGCAGCGTGGAATGGTCGTTCGGAGGTCTGTGGCTAGTCGATTGAGGCCAGCACTCCACGCTTCAGGGTACTAGCCCCGGTGCATGAAGTATGCTCTTCTTTACGCGGCGATGGGCACCACTGTTGTTATTGGAAGAAGAAGAAAAGTATGAGGGGGCTATGGACTGGGAACGGCATTGGTTACTGGCAGTGACGATTAGGGTGTACAGTGGGAGGCGAGCCTACGCTGCCTGTGGAAGTGAAGTGCTGGATGAGTAGTACGACCTTCAACCTATAAATTACTATTATTGATGAGTACGCGAGCTAAGGATGGCCACAGTTCCGATCACTTCTTCGCTGGACTTGAAATGTAGGGCCCGGACCAGGGATCAAGCTTGTCTTGTGGCATTCAATGGGGGGTACATGTGACGGACATCATGGAGTATTTCTGGCTTGCACTCATACGACGACCTTCTCGACACGCAAATACTGTGATCTCTTGTTTTCTTCCATTCATTCTACTCTAATCGTGTCTTTCAATAGCATGGGCAGGCGCTTTGGATAAGGAGGATTTCAATACTACTGAGAGTTCTGCGACACGCATTTCATAGCTCACATGAATCTGTCAGACGCGATGTGCGTAAAGCTCCAAACCCTGCCCGGCCGAAGAGGTGGGCATCCACAGCATTCTAGGGGTCACATTGGGCTCGAGTTTGAAACTTGGCTTTGATTGTGGCATCCTTAACTTACAAGGGGGAAACAGCCTCTTCGCGGCGATGATGGTAATCTGCCTCGAGCGATTGTCGAACCGCTATAATTGCCAATGTCTACCAAAATTCCCGCAACCAACCGCCATTTATCTGCCGCGCCGTATTCCATGACAATGTCCCTAGGCCTATCTAAGGGTCGCTGCACGGCGCAGATCAGCATTCCATACTCAACTTCACGTTTAGCCGTGAAAGCAAAACTAACATATATATATATTCAGATGCAGTAAGATGTAAGTGTATTGCGTCAACGAGACATTCTATTCAGATGGAATGACGTAGCTGTCGAGGACGTCAACGAAATCGAAATGCTCGATCATCGATCATCTGTGACGCCAACTCCCGGCTTCTGCAGCAGCTCAGCAATCTCGACGTGACCTCCCAAAATTGCTAACTCCAGCGCGGTCCGATTTAGTCCGCCCTCCACCGTTCCTGCCTCGGCATTGGCATCAGCTCCATGGTCCAGCAGAAGCTTGACGATCTCGAGGTGGCCGCCGCAGGATGCTAACTGTAAGCTTGTGTCGCCTGCCTCGTCCCTGACGTTTACATCAGCTCCATGCTCTAGCAGGTGCTTGGTGAACTCGAGGTGACCGTTGAAGGATGCCGCAATCAAAGGTGGTTCTTCCCCATCCGGGACCTGTATATAGGCACCATGCTCGAGTAGCAACTTGGCGATCTCGAGATCACCGAGGATAAATGCTGCTTGCAGCGCCGCCCCTCCCTCAAAATTCACATCGGCCCCATGCTCCAGCAGTAGCTTGGCGGTGTCGGGATGGCCGCCCTGGCATGCTGCTGCAAGCGCCAGTCCGCCTGCGACCTGTACATCGACCCCATGCTCCAGCAGTAGCTTGGCGGTGTCGAGATGACCGCCATCACATGCTTCTGCCAGCGCCCGTCCGTCTGCGACCTGTACATCGGCTCCATGCTCGATCAGCAGCGTGGCGACCTCGAGATAACCTTCCCTGGACGCTAACACCAATGCGGTCGCATTTAGTCCATACTCCACCGTTCCTGCCTCGGCGCTAGTATCAGCTCCATGCTCCAGCAGAAGCTTGACGATCTTGAGGTAACCGCGGTGGGATGCTGACTGCAAGCTTGTGTCGCCTTTCTTGTCCCTACTGTTTACATTAGCTCCATGCTTTATCAGGAGCTTGACGAGATCGAGGTGACCTGCGATGGATGCTGTATTCAAAGCTGGTTCTTCCCCATCCGGGGCCTGTGAATCGGCACCATGCTCTAGTAGCAACTTGGCGATCTCGAAATGACCACTCCTGGATACTGCATTCAAAATTGGAACATCCTCATCCAGGACCTTTACATCGGCCCCATGCTCAAGCAGCAGCTTGACGAGCTCTAGGCGATCATTTTGGATTGCCTCTAGAAGCAGTGGGCTGCTCCGCCCTTCTTCATTAATATTTGCCCCTTCTGCGATTAAATGCCGCACAAGTTCTGTCAAGCCAGCGGCGCAAGCATAGTGAACAGGTGATGCGATATCAGCCAAGGATATTTGCCTCCAGAGGAAGCGGCCGATGCGCGATAATGTGGTATAGCGCTCAATCTCGCGCAACAGAACCCAACTAGTCATCGCGTAGTTCTGGGTTGGTGAGAATAAACCCTGCTGCAGTGTCAGAAGATGGGGGCCATCTGTAGCATCCGCACTGGAAGCATGGAAATGGGACACCCAATGGGCTGCCGCATATCCGCTGAGCGGAAATGAAGAGGCAATGCGTCTGGGAGAAGTCGCGATGGTCTGGGACCAATCAACAATGCTCGGCTGGTCGAAATAAAGGAGATGTGCAAGGCACGTTTGAGCGATCACAGAGTGTGAAAGCTGGGCGCTGGTCCTGCCCGGCACGGGCTGGATGTAGCGAACGAGATATTCCTTGACAGAGAAATGTGCGAGCTTGATGATTCCTATCCAGTTGTTAGCGGATAATATGTAATTTATTGACATGACTTCGCACCCTCGACTTCAGTGACGAGCCCATAGCAGAAGTCCAATACCTCTGCAGACTCCTCGTAGCGCATGTCGGGGTCGTATACAGGGCCATCAGCCCTGCTCAGGTCTACCGCTGCAACCTCTGCGATTTCTTGCACCGTCATCTCACGTTGCGAGAAGGCTAGCCACTGCAGCAGTTTCAGCAGGACATCCGGGTGATCGCTTCGCTTGAAGATCCGTGCATATGTCTCATCAAGACCTTTGGGTAAAGACTCTAACTGCTTGTACAGAGCCTTTTTGCTGGAGCATTTACTGACATCGTGCAGTTGCAACGCCACCCATTGAAACCTTTGATAATTTGATGTCAGAAGGGAGTTGATATGAGTCAACGAGGTTCTGCTTACGATCCATCAGAACGGGGCAAAATAGCGGTTTTGATCCTCGGCTTTTCGCGAAGCTTCCATTCGGCCATCTTGTCTACTTCTGCATCAACCAAGGCGCCGATGTCGTTCTTTGTAGACGAATCTGTGACAATGACTTTTTTAAGACTAGCGCGCGAGAGAGCCGCAAAACCCTGCATTATTTTCTGCTCGGGGCGGCTCGTGGCCATCAGGTGAAGCTTCTGCGAGGCCTTCGACATTACCGACTCTATCCAATTTAGAAGATCGGACTTGGAATTTTCGGCGCAGTCGTCCAATGAGTCAATGATGATGTATACGTCCTCAAAGCAGTCAAGAACTTGGAGGAGTGTTTCTTCAAGGGAGATGCGAGACGGTTGGCGGTGCCCATTGTCGCAGGCCTGGTACATTGAGACTAACACCGCAGGTATATCGTCGCCACATCTGTCAGAGAGCTGTGTGATGAGGGACCGGGTGAACTTTTCGTAGGCGAGTTCTTGCTGTTTGTCGTTCCTCGCATCGAAGAAAAAGTACGCGTAGCCTCGGACTAAAGGTTTCAACTCGCAGATGTCGATGATGTTCTTTATGGCAGAATAGCTAGAAAAAGTACCACTCAGTATTTCCCGCAGATGTGGAGAGAAAAACACGCACGATAAGACTGTCTTTCCACTTCCCGCTGTGAAAAATAATGATGAGAAATGAAGGATCACTTGAACCATGCCAGCACACGTACGACCGCCGTAGAGCCAGAGCACTGACCCCGGATGCGCCTTCCACTCAGAGAACTGTCCGCCATCAAGAAACCAAGACCCCGTTTCCGACAGATGGACATTCTGTGCCGCATTGTAACTCAATGAAGTATCCGAGTCTACCGTATATATCCATGTTTGAATTTCCTTCTCTGAGAATGGGAGGGATCAATGTTGGGTTCACCGCGCAAACAGAAAGGAAAAGCGCACTATCCAAGCGATGTTGTGATTGTAAAAGCGCGCTATCCAGGCAATGCTGAAATTTAGTCATTCTCGTGTTTGTGTCAAATAGTACTCGGCGATCAAGCTTCTTGGTGAGGCTCTTTAAGAGCGCCTGGCTCTTGGCGATTCGGGTGGGCATGTCGGAAAGTGTGTGCACAAAGGTGCGCGCTGATTCGCCGAGAGAGCATGATGAGCGACGTGGGAAAACAAGAGGTCCAAGAGAAAGCACATACACAAGAATTTTGCCTTTCCCTGGATGGACGGACAAACGTAATCGTGCACGAGCATTGCAACTTCAAGTGACGCATTTCCGATCTCATCGATAACATTGACACCAGTGGCTGAAATCTCTCGTGGTTCTTCCCAAGAACTGGCCGCTCCTGCCATCTCGCTAAGGCTGTCTACAAGATCTTGAACAACACCATCTTGTGCTGCCTGGTTCTGGGCGATCTTATGCGCGGGGTATGTTAGATGCTGCATAGAATATATCACAGTGGACGGAAATATCTCACTTTATAAGCAGAAGATAACACGATCCAAGCCCCGTTCAATATTGGGTGCGACTGGGGGAAAAGGTTCAATGAGACTTGCATTTCAGAACTGGACGTTGACTGGATGGATAGACCTACCCCGGCAAAGTTGTCGATAACGGGCACCATCGCCTTGAGCATTGCGCCTATACTTGTCACAGCTGTAGTCGCCCCCTGTGCAGCATCAGCTCCCTTGACCCCCACCTGGGAAACTTCCTCCTTGAGGGCCTTCAGGAAGTCTTCGGTGGACTCGACGACAAGATCAAATTTGACGGCGAGGCTTACTTTTCCCGACTTGTCGGCCAGTTCTTGTTCCACATCTTCTACGCCTCAGTATGCTACTGCGGACCAATGGGGAAAGCATACCGGTATTGAGAAAGTCGATCCCTCGGGCAATGCACTTCGCCACTTGAACACGTCTTAGCCGGCCAAGAAAGCGACTATTGCGATATATGACAAATGCGATATCGGAGGTTGGAGTGAATTGGCTGAGAACGCGACAGTTATCAGAGCGAGTACAAAGATAATGATCGCAACATACGTGACTCACATTTTCTCATCCGCTTTCCACTGAGGTGTGGGTAGGCAGGGCACTTTCACCGACTTGAACACCTCCTTTCCATCGATTTTCACTACTGCATAGTGGTGTTTTTTCGAATTTGTGTGCTGTTGCAAACCTTCGACTTCCCGCACGTCTGCCAATGGATCCAATGATCAGTACGAGGTGCTAAAAGCCACGTTCCGGATGTGCGCACCTATCGAACTTGCGGATATCATGGATAGAGACGATTGGGGGTAGCAGGATCGCTTTCAGGGACGTGAGGATAAGAAAGTGCTGGGATAAATTCGTAAACGATCCGGTGTAGCAAAAAAACTGTCCGTAGCAGCGTGGGTCAACGCGTGTCTTGGGGCGTGTTTCCGAGCGGCATCGTGTCCGTCTATATTGCATGTCACAAGTTACTAGATCAGGGCTATGATCAGGGCAGATTCCAGAAGGTAAATATGTGCAATTGTGAAGTTGGTCGTGGTCCAGACTCCAGCACCCGTCTCGAGACCTTCACAATGATTCGCTCACGCGCAACGACCTCTCCCGCGCGTGGCTCTGGGCTGCCTTTGACTGTACATCTGCCATGCATGCATGCAGCTTTCACGAACACCCAACGAACACCTCTACCTTCTACCTATCTCGGAGTCCTTAGGACATCGCTGTCAAATCTCTTGAGTGATATCTGCCTTGGGTCGTCCGTGCTTCGTTTTATGACCTCGCGGCCCTAGCTGCCCAAGTGGAGCCCGAGTCATAACATTAGTGCAGAAGACAGGTTTCCTTGATGTGCGAAGATTGTAGAAGCGAGATATGTATGTGCAATTTGAGTTTATGATCTGAAAGGGTCTGAAGTCGTGGTCCATATAAGCGCCCACTGGACTGTTCTCAACGTTCAAACTTCACGCGCAACTTCAGAAAACGACCTCTTTAACTACACATCTAACCCACGGTCTACATATCTACATAGCTTTCGAATGTCACTACCGACCCCAGAGTCCTTAGCACACCACTCTCTAATCTTTCGACTGGCATCTTGCAGGTATCCAACTGGGATCTCCTTTGCGCCGCGTACGACCTCGTGCCCCGTTGTATGACCTCGCGGCCCACCGGATACCAACATTATGGACATTGTATCGCGGAGCGATAAGACAAGCTCCTGGGGCCATCGTACGTGGCCTTGCTTTGCTATCTACATGTCCAACTTACGGAATGTCAAGATCAGATTTAGAGCAAGAATACTCTTTCGACACAATGAGCACCTCGCAGGCCCAGCGCTCGCGCACGCAGGAGTGCTGAAAAGTCATCAAGTGTGTAGTATCTACTTCTTATCTGGCTTGAGGCTCACATCATGGCTGCGACTGTAGTGGCTTGATACGTTGCAAACGCACGGCGCGGCGACACGAAGCTACGGCATAGCCTCGCAAGATACGACCGAATACCACGCGCCAAGCGGGGAAAAGAGAGATGGAAAGACCGCATCCGCGAACAGCCTTTTCTATTCTAACCATGCTCCCAGCGCCATCTGTCGAGATAAACGCCGATGAGTGGACTTTGCAGCGATCGGGTGGTAGATGACTGAGGCGGAGGGAAGTATTCACCCGCGATGGAGAATCGTGATCCTGAAAGCGAACCGAGAGGTACTTTGCTAGAACAACATGGACAGTTGTTATAGGGAGATGAGGAATGGGATTGTAGACTTTTCCATGTCATATTGGACTCAGATCTGTTCTCGATGTGGAGAAGATGTGCTGGTAGCTGGTAAAGGATGGTGCTAGAATAGGTCCATACTTGAATGCAACAGTTCTCGTGATGAAGAGAGGTGGCTGGTCCAGCCAGGTTCAGCCTGATTCAGCTTCGGCCAACTTACACAAGTCTCGATGGGCGAGTACAGCCACAACCAACAGAGGCCATCGCCGTCTGTCCAGTCATCCTCCCCAATCACCACATCTTCTGCTTTTCTCTTTCCAGGTATCAAGGGGCTGGTGGCTTGTATCCGACCTTAACGACTGGGAAAGACACTGTAGACAAAGAAGGCGAACGAGAGGTGAGTATGGCGTAGGATTGCAGAACGTGATCATTTGCTGTCAGCTGACTACCCATCCTCTTTCTTGTAGTTTCTATTCATCGCAGGGGAGACAATCACAGACGTGATTATTGAATACATACGCCGAATTGTGTACAGCAACACAATTGAACAACACAGAGCCGGGGCGAGCAGCGGCGTGATCACGAGCAGCGATGCGCAAATCCAACTTTGCCCAGAACAGGGCAACATGTGTGCGCATCAGGCCGGCACTCTTGAGGTTGTGGGGTGCGTCATTGAGGCTCGGCTAGCGGGCAAGGGCGGAGCATAATGGTACGTGCTTTCCCTTTGGTATGCTCTACATGTTCCCGCTTTACTTCACGTTCCATATCTTCCCGTCGTTTTCCAATGTCTTAGAACCGTGTATCCTTCATTCCTAAGCCTTCGCCCATCACATCTTGGATCGCCTACATACTCATTACCTTGGCCCAATATCATGCTTATCCCATCTCTACTTCGTCTTCTATCGCGCAAAGTTCGCTTACTAACACACATTTGCCCCTTAGGACGAACCCTCTTCCACCACCACATCCTTCCCCGCCAACTCCAACCCCGACTCGGACGTAGACACCTCAACCGACACCTCCACCAACGCGACGCCCGTGCGCAGCAGCACGCCCACCGGCACCGTCCTCGTCCCCGGGCGCGAGCAGATCGGCACGGTGGTCGCCGCCGCTGTGTGGACCCCTCCGCACGCCGGGAATTGTAATGCCAACCACACCCACGCCCAGCACGGGACGATCCGCGCGTTCCGCCCGTCCCCCGACACCTCCCAGCCAAACAGCGAGACCGACGGCGACGGCGACGGCGACGTCAACATGGACCAGCGCGACGATTCGCCCGCGCCGCGCGGTGGGGATCGTGTCCGATGCGCACATCATCATCAACGGCGGGGAGGCGTCAGCGTCGAGGACGGGATCATTTCCCCCGAACCGAACGACGACTTTGCTATGGGCGCGCCGCCTATGGCGCCCAGCACCATCGAGGAGGGCGGGATGATGCGCGACGGGACGATCAGGGGGCACGCAGGGACGGTGGTGGGCGCGGATGCGACGCCTGGCGCGGGGGTGACGGATCTGCTGGGGGCGGAGGCGGCGCTGATGAGAAGGGATGACGCTGACGCCTGCTGCTGCGCACACGATGGCGCGGTCGCGCACGGCCACTGCTGTGGCTCCGGTGGATACCGCTGTGGCTCCAACGACCGCCACAGCTACTCCTCCCACAGCTGCGGGGACAGTGGCTGGAGGCACCACCACAGGTGGCGGGGCGGTGAGGGAGGGCAGGCACCACAGGGAGCACGGGCAGCAAGAAGGGCCGTACCGCGACGAGGATGTGCTGCTCAGCCTGCAGCTTTTGGCCTATCTGAGCAAGTACCCACATGTCCGGCAGGCATTCTACAAGAGCGCGACGTTCCATCACCGTGTCGGGAGCGCTGCCCGTCTCCGCGTCGAACGCGGGCGGTGCGTCGTCCTCGTCCAAGACGAGCGCAGAAGGGGGCGAGACGAGGGGCAAGGGGAAGGAGGGCAGGTTCTTCCGCCCGTTTTCGACGAACCGCGGGAAGGAGAAGGAGAAGGAGAAGGAGAAGGATTCCTCCACCTCCTCGTCCTCTTCCACAGACACCACCACCTCTTCCTCTGCTTCTGCGCCCATTCTCTTAAATCCTCTCGGCGTCATTGCCAACACCTTAGCCCTTGGTCTTTGCCACTCAGTCGCTTCATCCCTCCCTCCGCAAGCTTCGCAGGAATGTCGATCCCGTTGATTTCCCAGCCGCACCCCTTCAATTTCACTACAGTGATGCTGCGATACAGAACTTCGGCCCAAATATCCACTATTAGGCTCCCTCCAGAATGCCCTTCTCAGTCGGGCCTTCACCATCGCTTTCCCCGATAGTACCCCCAGTACACGACGCGAACTCGAATCTTTCAAGGAAAGGACCTACTACAGACTACCCGAACCACCCTTTTGGAGCATGGCCCATTGCACTCAGCGAAGTATCACCTCCTCCCATGAAGGCTACTCGCGCTTTGAGCTCCAGCATATGCCCATCCACGTCCATCACGATATCAGAGTCCTTGCGAAACGGCGTTCCAAGCTGGCTCGCCGCCTCCGCGTCGCCGACAAACTCGCGCGCATGTATCCCGACCTCGCATCGTCCGCTTACATCGCCACATGCGCAGCATGGAATGATCGTTTGGAGGTCTGCGGCCAGTCGATTGAGGCCAGCACTCTACGCTTCAGGGCACTATCCCCAGTACTTGAAGTATGCTCTTCTTTGCGCGGCGATGGCCTACCACAGCCGTTATTGGATGAAGAAGAAATATATGAAGAAGCTATGGACTGGGAACGGAATTGGTTACTAGCAGCGACGATTGAAGTGTACAGCGAGAGGCGAGCCGTTTGCGCTGCCTGCCCCGCCAGATTGCCCGGAAGTGAAGTGCTGGATGAGTAGTACGACCTTCAACCTATACATTATTATTATTGATGAGTACGCGAGGTGTAATTAGCTAAGGATGGCCACAGTTCCAATCCCTTCTTTGCTAGACTTGAAATGTAGGGTCCAGACCAGGCATCAAGCTTGTCTTGTGGCATTGGTTGCGTACATGTGACGAACATGAGTCTTTTCGGCTTCAACTTGCACTCACACGACGACCTTCTCGACACCCAAATACTGTGATTTCTCGGTTTCTTCCATTCATTCTACTCTAATCGTGTCTTTAAATAGCATGTGCGGGCGCTTCGGGTAAGGAGGATTTTCAATACTACTGAGAGTTCTGCGCTACGCAGTTCATACCTTACATGACTCTGTCAGACGTGATGTGCGTAAAGCCCCAAACTCAGCCCGGCCCAAGAGGTTGGCATCCACAGCATTCTAGGGTCACATCGGGCTCGATTGCCTTTGATTGTGGCATCCTTAACTTGCAAGGTAGCCACAGCCTCCTCTTCGGCAATATTAGTAATATACCTCGAGCGATTATCGAACCGCCATAATCGTCAATGTCCACGAAAATTCCAGCAACCAAACCGCCAATGATTTGCACCGCCGTTTTCCGCGTCAATGCCCCCTATCTAGAGAGTTTGCTGCACTTCTGTCCGGCGTAGATCAGCATTTCCATACTCAACTTCACGTTTAACCCTGAAAGCAAAACTAAGTTATATGTATTCAGATGCAGTGATATGTGAGTGCATTGCGTCAACGAGACATTCTATTCAGATTGAATGGCGTAGCTGTCGAGGACGTCAACGAAATCGAAATGCTTGATCACCGATCATCCGTGACGCCAACTCCTAGCTTCTGCAACAGCTCAGCAATCTCGACGTGGCCTCTCTTAATTGCTAACTCCAGCGCGATCCCATTCACTCCCTCCTCCGTTCCTGCCTCGGCGCTGGCATCAGCTCCATGCTCTAGCAGGAGCTCGACGATCTCGAGGTGACCGCGGTAGGATGCCAACTGTAAGCTTGTGTCGCCTTGCTTGTCCCTAATGTTTACATCGGCTCCATGCTCTAGCAGGAGCTTGATGATCTCGAGGTGACCGTTGAAGGATGCTGCATTCAAAGCTGGATTTTTCCCATCCGGGACCTGTATATCGGCACCATGCTCCATCAGCAGCTGGACGACCTCGAGATCACCGCGGCTGGATGCTGCTTGCAGCGCCCTGCCTCCCGCGACGCTTACATCGGCCCCATGTTCCAGCAGCAGCTTGGTGATCTCAATATTGGATGCTCGCTGCAGCGCCTTGCCGTTCGCGAAGTTCACATCAGCCCCATGCTCCAGCAGTAGCTTGGCGGTGTCGAGATGCCCGCCCTCGCATGCTGCTGCCAGCGTCTGTCCGCCTACGACCTTTACATCGGCCCCATGCTCCATCAGCAATGTGGCGACCTCGAGATGACCTTTCCTGGACGCTAACTCCAGCGCGGTCCCATTTATTCCTCTCTGATGCATTCCCGCCTCGGCGCTGGCATCAGCTCCATGGTCTAGCAGGAGCTTGACGATCTCGAGGTAACCGCGGTAGGATGCTGACTGCAAGCTTGTGTCGCCTTCCTTGTCCCTAACATTTACATCAGCTCCATGCTGTATCAGGAGCTTGACGATCGCGAGGTGGCCGCCGATGGATGCTGCATTCACAGCTGGTTCTTCCCCATCCGGGACCTGTATTTTGGCACCATGCTCCAGCAGCAACTTGACGATCTCGGGATGACCGGTTTTGATTGCCTCTAGAAGCGGTGGGCTGCTCCGTCCTACTTTATTAATATCTGCCCCCTCTGCGATTAAATGCCGGACAATTTCTGTCAAGCCAGCGACACAAGCATGGTTAACAGGTGATGCGATATCAGCTAAGGATATCCGCTCCACGTAAAAGAAGCGGTCGATGGACGATGCTGTGGTATAGTGCTCGTACTCGCGCAACAGAACCCAACTGGTCATCACGTAGTTCTGGGGTTGTGAGAATAAACCCTGCAGCAGTTTCAGGAGACGGGGGCCATCTGTAAAATCCGCACTGGAAGAATGGAAATGGGACACCCAATGGGCTGCCGCATATCCGCTTAGCGGGAATGAAGAGGTAATGCGTCTTTTGGATTTCGTGATGTTCTGGGACCAATCAACAATGCTCGGCTTGTCGAAATAAAGGAGATGTGCCAGGCACGTTTGAGCGATCACAGAATGTGAAAGCTGGGCGCTGGTCCTGCCCGGCACGGGCTGGATGTGGCGAACGAGATACTCCTTGACGGAGAAATGTGCTAGCTTGATGATTCCTATCCATCTATTAGCGGGTAATAGGCAATTGATTGACATGACTTCACACCTTTGACCTCAGTGACGAGCCCATAGCAGAAGTTCAATACCTCTGCAGGTTCTTCAAAGCGCATGTTGGGATTATATTCAGGGCCTTCAGCCTTACTCAGGTTTACCGCCGCAACCTCCGCAATTTCTTCCACCTTCATCTCGCGTTGCGAGAACGCTAGCCATTGCAACATGTTCTGTAGGACATCCCGGTGTTTGCTTCGTTCGAAGATGCGTGTATATGTCTCATCTAGATCTTTGGGCAAAGACTCCAACTGTTCATACAGATCCTGTTTGCTGGAGCATTTACTGACATCGTGCAGTTGCAACGCCACCCATCGAAACCTTCGATAATTTGATGTTAAAAGCGAGTGGATATGAGTGAATGAGGTTCTGCTCACGATCCATCAGAACGGGGCAAAATAGCAGCTTTGATCCTCGGCATTTCAAGAAGCTTCCACTTGGCCATCTTGTCTACTTCAGCATCGACCAAGGCGCCGATGTCGCTCTTTGTAGACGAATCTGTGACAATGACTTTTTGAAGACTAGCGCGCGAGAGAGACGCAAGGCCCTGCATGATTTTCTGCTCGGGACGGCTCGTGGCCATCAGGTGAAGCTTGTGTGAGGCCTTCGACGTTACCGACTCTATCCAATTTAGAAGATTGGACTTGGAATTTTCGGCGCACTCGTCCAATGAGTCAATGATGATGTATACGTCCTCGAAGCAGTCAAGCACTTGGAGGAGGGTTTCTTCAAGGGAGATGCGAGACGGTTGGCGGTGCCCATTGTCGCAGGCCCGGTACATCGAGACTAACGCGGCAGGTATGTCGTCGCCGCATCTGTCAGAGAGCTGTGTGATTAGGGACCGGGTGAACTTTTCGTGTGTGAATTCTTGCTGCTTGTCATTCCTCGCATCAAAGAAAAAGTACGCGAAGCCTCGGACTAAAGGTTTCAATTCGCAGACGTTGATGATGTTCTTTATGGCAGAATAGCTGGAGAAAGTGCCACTCAGTATTTCTCGCAGGTGTGGAGAGAATAACGCGCACGATAAGACGGTCTTCCCACTTCCCGCTGTGAAAGATAATGATGAGAAATGATGGATCACCTGAACCATACCAGGACACGTACGACCGCCATAGAGCCAGAGCACCGAGCCCGGATGCGCCTTCCACTCCGAGAACTGTTCGCCATCAAGGAACCAAGACCCCGTTTCCGACAGATGAACATTCTGTGCTGCATTATAACTCAAAGAAGTATCCGAGTCTGCCGTATATATCCATGTTTGAACTTTTTCCTCTGAGAATATAAGGGATCAATATTGGGTTCACCGCACAAACAGAAGGGAAAAGCGCACTATCCAGGCCATGCTGAATTTTTGTCATTCTCGCGTTCATATCAAATAGTACTCGGCGATCAAGCTTCTTGGTGAGGCTTTTTAAGAGCGCCTGGCTCTTGGCGATTCGGGTGGGCATGTCGGAAAGTGTGTGCACAACGGTGCGCGCTGATTCGCCAAGAGAGTATGATGAGTGACGTGGAAAAACAAAGGCTCCAAGAGAAAGCACATACATAAGAATTTTGCCTTTCCCTGAATGGACGGACAGACGTAATCGTGCACGAGCATTGCAACTTCGAGTGAGGCCTTTCCGATCTCATCGATAACATTGACACCAGTGGCTGAAATCTCTCGTGGTTCTTCCCAAGAACTGGCCGCTCCTGCCATCTCGCTAAGGCTGTCTACAAGATCTTGAACAACACCATCTTGTGCTGCCTGGTTCTGGGCGATCTTATGCGCGGGTTCTGTTAGATGCTGCATAGAAGTATGTCATGCGTGGAACCCTCTCACTTTATAGGCAGAAGAGAACACGATCCAAGCCCCGTTCAATATTGGGTGCGACTGTTGGAAAAGGTACAATGAGACTTGCATTTAAGAAATGGCCGTTGACTGGTGGATATACCTACCCCGGCAAAGTTGTCGATGACGGGCACCATCGCCTTGAGCATTGCGCCTATACTTGTCACAGCTGTAGTCGCCCCCTGTGCGGCATCAGCTCCCTTGACCTCCCCCATCTGGGAAACTTCCTCCTTGAGCGCCTTCAGGAACTCTTCGGTGGACTCGACGACAAGATCAAATTTGACGGCGAGGCGTACTTTGCCCGAGTTGTCGACCAATTCTTGTTCCACATCTTCTACGCTTCAGTAGGTTACTGCGGACCGATGAGAAAAGCATACCGGTATTGAGAAAGTCGATCCCTCGGGTAATGCACTTCGCCACTTGAACACGTCTTAGCCGGCCGAGAAAGCGACTGTTGCGATATATGACAAATGCAACATCGGAGGTTGGGGTGAATTGGCTGAGAACGTGACAGTTGTCAGAGCGAGTTCAAAGATAAGGGTCGTAACATGCGTGACTAACATTTTCTCCTCCGCTTTCCACTGAGGTGTGGGTAGGCAGGGCACTTTCGCCGACTTGAACACCTCTCTTCCATCGACTTTCACTACTGCGTAGTGGTGGTTTTTCGAATTCGTCTGCTGTTGCAAACCTTCCACTTCCCGCACGTCTGTCAATGGATCCAATGATCAGTACGAGGTGCCAGAAGCCACGTTCCGGATGTGCGCAGTGCGCACCTATCGAACTTGCGGATATCATGAATTGAGACAATCGGGGATATTCAGAAATTGCAGGATCGCTTTCAGGGACGTGAGGTTAAGAAAGTGATGGGATAAATTTGTGAACGATCCAGTATAGCAAAAAGACTGTTCGTAGCGGCGTGGATCAACGCGTGTCTTGGGGCGTGTTTCCGAGCGGTATCCATACTGTATTTCACAGGTTGCTAGATCAGGGCTATGTTCAGGGAAGATTCTAGAAGGTAAATATGTGCAATTGTGAAGTTGGTCGTGGTCTAGGCTACATACAGGCAAAACTGTATTGAGCCCCAGCGCCCAGGCTTTCTCGAGACCTTCACAGTGATTCTTTCACGCGCAACGACCTCTCCGGCTTGTCTCCGGGCTGCCTTTGACTGTACATCTGCCATCTTATCACGAACACCTCTACCTATCTCAGAGTCCTTAGCACATCGCTGTCAAATCTGTTGAGTGATATCTGCCGTGGGTCGTCCGTGTCCCGTTTTATGACGTCGCGGCCCCAGCAGCCCAAGTGGAGTCCATGTCATAACATTAATCCAGAAGACAGGGTTCATTGGTGTGCGACGATTGGAGAAGCGAGATATGTGCAATTTGAGTTTGATGGTCTGAAGTCATGTCTATGTAATTATAAGCGCCCACTGGAGTGACTGGACTGTTCCCAACGTTCACGCGCAACTTCAGAAAACGACCCTCCGGCTAGCCTTTGACTTCACATCTAACCCATGGTCCACATATCTATACAGCTTCATGAATATCACTACCGACCCCAGAGTCCTTAGCACACCACTTTCTAATTTCTCGACTGGTATCCAACTGGTATCCAACTGGGATCTCCTTTGCGTCGCGTACGACCTCGTGTCCCGCTTTATGACCTCGCGGCCCACCGGATACCCACATTATGGACATTATATCGTGGAGCTGTCTAACTTACGGAATGTCAAGATCAGATTTAGAGCACGAATGCTCTTTCCACACAATGTGCATCTCGTAAGCCCAGCGGTCGCGCACGCAGAAGTGCTGAAAAGTCACAAGGTGTGTGGTATCTGCTTCTTATCCGGCTCGAGGCTCACATCATGGCTGCGACTGCAGTGGCTTGATACGTTCCAAACGCACAGCACGGCGACACGAAGCTACAGTGTATACCCGCAAGATACGACCGAATCCTACGTGCCAAACAGGGAAAAGAGAGACGGAAAGACCGCATCCGCGAAGAGCTTTTTCTAATCTCACCACGCTCCCAGCAATGGCAACAAAGCTACGCAACAGAGCTACCATGACCGGCGCCTACCACCGACCACCCCCCTTGGAGCCGCAATCCATCCACATCGGACATGATACACCGGCGGCGCAAAGCGCGTGAGCAGCAGATGGAGCACGGTAGGGAAACCCAGGAGTGGCAGCGAGATCTAAAGCAGCATGCAGAACTCGCGGAACGCGAGCGTGGAAACATGGTGGGGCGGGCGGGCGCTGCGGTGCAGGGCATTGACGCGGACACGCGGCAGGATGGACAGGACGGGAGTACGGGGAGAGCTGGGATTCGAAGAAAAAGGCTGCCCGGCGGTTGAGAGCGGGAATCGTGGGGAAAGGGCCGCCACTTCTAGGAAGTGAATGAAAATGTGCCGATAATTTGTATTGCCACGAGAACTGTTGTATTCGGGTATGGACCTATTCTAGCACCGTCCTTTACCCAGCTACCATATCTTCTCTACATCGAGAATAGATCTGAGTCCGATAGAGTCTACAAATCCCATTCATCATCTCCCGATAACAACTGTCCATGTTGTTCTAGCAAAGTACCTCTCGGTTCGCTTTCAGGATCACGACTCTCCGTCGCGGGTGAATATTTCCCTCCGCCTCAATCATCTACCACCCGATCGCCGCAAAGTCCACTCATCGGCGTTTATCTCGACAAATGGCGGG
This sequence comes from Athelia psychrophila, assembly GCA_001630335.1. Taxonomy (NCBI): domain Eukaryota; kingdom Fungi; phylum Basidiomycota; class Agaricomycetes; order Atheliales; family Atheliaceae; genus Athelia; species Athelia psychrophila. The sequence continues at coordinate 115,901 of KV417609.1, forward strand.
CAGATGAAGAGAGGTGGCTGGTTCAGCCTGATTCAGCTTCGGCCAAGTCTCGATGGGCAAGCACAGCCACAAACAACAGAGGCCATCGCCGCCTGAACTTGCGTGTGTCCAGTCATCCTCCCCAATCACCACATCTTCTGCTTTTCTCTTTCCAGGTATTAAGGGGCTGGTGGCTTGTATCCGGCTGTAACGACACGGAAAGACATTGTAGACAAAGAAGGCGAACGAGAGGTGAGTATGGCGGAGGATTGCAGAACGTGATCACTTGCTGACTACCCATCCTCCAACTCCTGCAGCTTCTATTCATCGCAAGGGATATAATCACAGACAGGATTCTCGAATCCATACACCGAATTGTGTACAGCCACACAATTGAACAACACAGAGCCGGGGCGAGCAGCAGCGTGATCACGAGCAGCGATGCGTGAATCCAACTTTGCGTTCCCCGCGCAGAACCGGGCGTGCGTGTGCATCACCGCCCAGCTATACGACAGAAGAGGTGCGCCTCACAATCCAGCCCCTGTAATCTGCCTATCGCTGACCCTCGTGTGCCACCCGCAGCGCTGGACACCACCTCCTCCCTCCCGCTCTTCAACTCCCTCACCCACCTCACCTACCTCACATCCACCTCCCCGCGCATCCGCGAGATCATGACCCTCGACGGCGGCCTCGAGCGCCTCGTCCGGCTCCTACACGCATTTTGCCTCAGCCCACCACCCCCCGACAATCCCGCCGTCCTCTACGGGCTCTCGCCCCCCTCGCCGCCCCACGCCTCGTCCTCGGCGTCTTCGGCGGTATACTCAAGCGGCGCACGGGGCGCAGGGCTGGGCGTGGGCGGGGGGAGCCGGGGCGCGGTGCTGAACCCGGCGAGCTTCGACAAACACGCCGCGTACCGCTTCTCCCTCGCCTTCCAGTGCGTCGTCAACATCGGCGTGCGCGGCAGCGAGGACATCCGCTCGCGGGTCGTCCAGGCCGGCACCCTCGAGGTGGTGGGGTGCGTCTTGGAGGCGTGGCTGGCGGGCAAGGGCTTTGCGGTCGGGCCGAGCAGCAGCGCGACGGGCCTGCCGCGGGAGACGAGGGAGCAGCGGATGGAGAGGCGGAGGAGGGTGGAGGAGACCAAGTACGTGCTTTTATCGCCTCTGGTGATCGGGATGTGACGCTGATATCGGACAGGGTGAGGGAGGAGGCGAATGAGTTGAGCAGGGCGCTGCAGAGGCAGATAGCGGCTGAGCAGGACGGACAGATTGAAAGGAGTATGGTACGTGCTTTCACTTTGGCCTGCGATCGTCCGCATACTCTCCATTTGCCTATTCTCATACTTCTCCGGGCCCGTCTTCTATCACACAAAGTTCGCTTACTAACACACATTTGCCCCCTTAGGACACACCCTCCTCCACCACCACCTCCTTCCCCGCCAACTCGAACCCAGACTCCGACGCAGACACCTCAACCGACACCTCCACCAACGCGACGCCCGTGCGCAGCAGCACGCCCACCGGCACCGTCCTCGTCCCCGGGCGCGAGCGCAGCGGCACGGTCGTCGCCGCCGCCGTGTGGGACCCCCCGCACACCGGCACCCCGCACCCGCACGCCGGGAACGGGAACGCCAACCACGGGACGGTCCGCGCGCACCCGCGCCGCGCATTCCGCCCGTCCCCCGACACCTCCCAGCCGAACACCGAGACCGAGGACGACGGCGACGGCGACGTCGACATGGACCGGCGCGACGACTCGCCCGACCCCCGCGACCCGCGCCCGCGCCGCGCGGTGGGCATCGTGTCCGACGCGCCGGCNGTGGTGCCGCTCGACCCCGCCGACGCGCACATCATCATCAACGGCGGGGAGGCGTCGGCGTCGAGGACGGGATCGTGTCCCTCGAGCCGAACGACGACTTTGCGATGGGCGCGCCGCCCGGGGCGCCCGGCGCCATCGAGGAGGGCGGGATGATGCGGCGCGACGGCACGATCCGCGGGCGCGCGGGGACGGTGATGGGCGCGGACGCGACGCCCCGGGCGGGGGTGACGGATCTGCCGGGGGCGGGGGCGACGCCGATGAGGCGGGATGCGGCGACGCTGACGCCGGCTGCTGCGCGCGCGATGGCGCGGTCGCGCACGGCCACTGCCCTGGCTCCGGGGGATGTCGCTCCGGTGGCCGCTATGGCTACTCCTGCCGCGGCTGCGGGGACGGCAGCCACCGCCACGGGGGGCGGCGCGGTCAGGGAGGGCAGACACCACAGGGAGCACGCGCAGCAGGAAGGGCCGTACCGCGACGAGGATGTGCTGCTCAGCCTGCAGCTTTTGGCGTACCTGAGCAAGTACCCGCACGTGCGGCAGGCGTTCTACAAGAGCCGCGCGACGTTCCATCCCGCGTCCGGGGCGCTGCCCGCCTCCGCTGCGAACGCGGGCGGCGCGTCGTCCTCGTCCAAGACGGGCGCAGGCGGGGGCGAAACGCGGGGGAAGGGCAAGGAGGGCGGGTTCTTCCGCGCGTTTTCGACGAACCGCGGGAAGGAGAAGGAGAAGGAGAAGGTCTCCTCTTCCACCTCCTCGTCCTCGTCCACAGCCACCACCACCCCGTCCTCCGCCGCTGCGCCCATCCCCGCGACCGCCACGGCCGGCGCGCCGCCCACCTCCGTCCCCTCTAATACGCCCGCGCCCCGCCAGACGAACGTCTTTTCCTTGGTGGAGCGGTTCACGTTCCGCCCGAGCAGCACCGAGACGGACCTCCCGAACCCGCCGCCGAAGCTCCCGCCAGAGATCCAGTACTGGGCGGGCGTGATCATGCGCAACGCGTGCCGGAAGGACGACAGCAGGGGCGGCATACGGCAGTGCGCAAACAGTAAGCCATTCCACCACTTCTGCCCGTAAGGTTAGATACACTGCTAATCGTTCTCTAATCGTTATCGTTCTTCAGTGCTCTGCGGCAAATGGGAGACCTACCCGCGCGAGTTCGCCAAGTGCCGCCGCTGCCGCAAGGCCAAGTACTGCGGCAAGGAGTGCCAGTCCACGGCGTGGTCGGAGGGGCACCGCTTCTGGTGCTCCGTCAAGGAGGGCGACGAGGACGCGCTGGAGGACCACAACATCCCCGGCGCGGGGCTGCACGGGGACGTGCCCGTGGACATCGAGGTCGAGGGGGACGGGATCGGGACCGGGCGCGCGGAGCGGCGGGCGGAGCGCGAGCGGGAGCGCATGGAGCGGGAGCGCACGCAGGCGGGGGCGGCGCTGCATAATCTGCCTGCGGGGCGGCAGGCCGGCCGGCCGCTGCTCGCGCCTGGGTCGGGCTCTGGATCTGGCGCAGGCGCAGGCGCGGTGAACCTGGATAGGGCGCTCGATAGGCCCGTGCGCACGCGGGCTGAGACTGTCACTGGCGCCGGGTCGGGGACGGCTGGCGGGGCGGCTGCGGGGACGTCGCGGTACTTCCCCAGCACGGCGGGGGCGGATGCGGGGCCGTCCAGGCGGCGCAGGGGGGATGATATGCCCCTCGATTGAGTACATTATCTTGACAGAGGAGGGGTTCAACACATCCACATTGCTTTGCTACACTTGTGTATACAACTAGTTACTATCCCACACATCGACATCTCTAGTGTCAACTCTGCTGCCATTGGTGCTCCCATATTACTCTGTATTGCGCGTTAGCACATAATCCACTTTTGTCTACGAATTCTGTGTCTGCGCGTTGGAACTCGCAATAGCTGCATGGCCGAGGGATCATCAGTACTTGCATAATTGGAACGCAAGGTACCACACTCATTACTAGGACGATAACAGGCTTCATAGATACTCTACGTTGAAACGTTGAAGTCACAAAGTAGATCATCTATGACGCCTGTTTCCGCACACACCCATGGAAGACATTTCGAATCTATGTGTATACATGGTCGGCACAGTGCCACGGAAATGCAATGGTGAACTCACCTTCATTCAAGTCTTCCCGCTTGCATTGAATCCTGTGCAATGCAGTAGTTCTGAGTTAGTGGTCAGTAGCTAGTTCGTAGAACAGACCTTAAATCTGAGCATAGGTAGTACCTTGAGCACGTTTAGGGAAGAAGGGTAACATCCAGTGGAAGAAGGATGTGACAAGAGGTAACAGTCTAGAATTGGCATGCCAGCAAAGGTGGGGTTAGCGAGACGTGAAAGCAGGATAGGAAAGGTCTCGCAGAGTGCTGAGCAATTGGGCCGGATGCCAGCGAAATCGAATCGAGTTCAGAGCCGGTGGGAAAACACTGCTTGCAACTTTTTGGACTTGCTTTTATGACGGTTGAAGCACCACACTCTAGCCTTAACGATGCTTGTATGAGAGTGGGGGATTATGATTATTGCAGGTTGATACTCGTGAAGATGCAGGATGGAAGACATTCAATTAACCACTTAGACGCATATAGATCCACAATAACATGTCAGCATGCCCCCTTCATGCACAACTCCTTTCCTCCACACCCCCTCCCTCAAAGCCATAACAAACGGCCACATTTACTCCCGGATCTTGGCAAGGATCTCAGAGTCCCTGAACAGGAAGAACTCCTACAAAACAGTCGCGTGAGCAAAGCGAAGAGTAGAGGGTGGAAAGTACACGTACATCCTCGCCAACCTTGATCGAGTTCCCGCCCCAGCCCGGCAGCAAGACACGGTCGCCTGCCTGGACAGCCGTGGGGACGACTGCGCCGTCCTTGTTGGGGGCACCGGGGCCGACGGCGATGACAGTCGCCTCAGGGAGCGGGTTGGAAGTCGCTGACGTGGGAAGGAACAGGCCGGTCGCAGTTTTCTGTGAAATACGCGTCCAAAGTCAGCACGCGTCGCTGACCTATAGGACGAGAGCGCAGAAGAGGGGATGCGTACCGTCTCGGCTTTGAAACGCTGCACAAGCACGCGGTCAAGCAGGGGAACAAGAGACTTGATGGATTTGAAAGTTGCCTGGGAAGCCTGCGCGCGCAACCAGTCGTCGTCAGTATTCACTCCCCACTTGACGCGTAGACGCGTGGATAACAGGCCGCGAACGCACCATTAGGTTATAAGAAATATAAGCTGAAGTAGAAATAGAGAAGTGCGAGTTTGTGGATGGACGTGGTAGAGAACGTTCCCGAATTTTTCTGCGTTTTCAGCTTCCGCGGAGGAAGTAGCTCACGTGCTCGAGCTTCGGCCCTTGCTTGCTGACAACTTTATAACTAACTATGCGCATATTTCAAGATAAAGCAGACAGGGCACGATGCCTCGCTTACTATAGAAAGTGCTGATCCACGCAGGCGCGCGAGCATTAACTTATTAGCAGAAGAAACCCACAGTGCTTACGCCCAAACCTCCTCGGTTTAGACTCTCCCGAGCTATTTCACCGTAAATTACCGGGTTAAGTAAGGGGAAGTCAAATTTTGGGCGGTAAATTGGGGTAAATTAGGGACAAACTCCTTCAAATCAGCTCGCCACTTAACTTGCTGCCACAACTCAAGGGTACGGATACAGGCCCTAACCTTGATTGCTTTGTGTCCGTGTTTTTTCGCCGGCGCCTTGTAGGGCGTCGCATATGCCCCACCTGAGAATTATACGATTACTTACATGAGATTCAATGGATGACTTTCGACGAACATGACGTACCACGTGAGCCTTCTGTCGGCACGTCAAACCGGACCCTGACGTTCGATTCACGCTTCCATATTTGCTTCCATCCTCCACGATATCGATTCACGCTGAACCGTTGTTTGGTTTTTACATGGTAAGAAAAGATCCTTTCTGATCCCACGAATAGAGTAACTTACCAAAGTAAACACCTCTACCCTACATCGACTCTGACCTACTGAATTTTTTTTTGAATTTTTTACATGATTGATGACAGCTTCATATTCCCGAAAGCTCGCACTCACCCACAAATTACGGGACACCCAAAGTCAACGAGAAACACGTTGAGTACAACTCTTGTCAACTCAACAGGTGAGGGAGAAAGGACCAAGAAAGGGCATGAGACACGCGAAAATAATCTGACGACCGCGTTCACTTACTACATTCAAGTTAGCGCCTATCATGACAGTGACACCCACCAACGATATCATACTCTGTGTCTCGCGCAACTGTTCTATTTCTGTTCCTCGTTGGGCGTGCGCTGCTGTCCGGGTATGTCGCGAATTGGAAGATGTTGAGTTGACCTGGCCCGGGACGATTGGTGCCTTTGGTCAACCCTTATTTCTTCTTTGTCGCCCATTTCTACCTGCTTCTGTATGATCTTGAAACGGATCAAGGAGGTCTCTCAGGGACCAGGACTGGGACAATGTTATAGCAAATTTGACCTATCTTGTATGTGGTATCTTTTTCTCCTTCCATTTGGCTGGCGTATTTCTCCACTTATAATTTTACATGCGAACATGCGAACCTCAGCATTCCACACATTATTTATCATGTATCTTGCACCCCACCCCCTTTCCATTTTTGTGCGTCAAGCTGACTGTGTTTCTGCAGTGCTTCGGCCCCATGAACGATTTTCGGTCCTCAAGCCAGTAGTATCAATCGGTGATATGCTATTCTTCATTATGGTCAAAGGCGATGGATGGAGTGCTAATTCGGCACTTGCTTTTGTTTTTCAGATACTTATCCTTCCAAACCATCCACCAAATCCGCAGTGCCGGTATCCCCGTGAATCCCAATGTCCGTGATCTGGCATGCGAGAATAGCACATCATCTCGGTTCAGTGGCGCTGCTTTGCTCCTTGCTCCTTGCTCCCTCCCTTGCTTAAGTCAAGGACACCACGGTGATTAGTGACCATTCGTTCTGATTTCTTCATTATTCTCATTCGTTCCGTAATCCCCATTCTCAGAACCCTCAATGCACTGAATCCAAGAACCTGATGTGATCAACATGTTCTATGTAAACCGCGCTGTATGTGCTCTGTGTCAAGCTCAATCCTGCGTGGGCTCTCTACCAAGATAAGATAAATGTTTTCAGATCCAAATTGTGATACGAGGATCCCGAGTCCGCTAATTAACAGGAAATTAGCACATCATTGTTTAGCCGCAACCTTTCAACGAGATGAAGATGTATGGTCAGCTTCATCATCTTGAGATTGCACAGCCCCTCGCTCGCGCAGCAGCTTGGCGAGCTCGAAGTGACCTCGCGCAGACGCAGCTTGCAGTGCCGAGCCATAGTACCCTCCTACAACGTTCACATCGGCACCGTTTGCCAGCAGGTGCTTGGCGAGCTCGACGTGACCGTGATTGGATGCTGCGTACAGTGCCGAGCCATAGTACTGTCCCGTGGCGTTCACATCGGCACCGTTTGCCAGCAGGTGCTTGGTGAGCTCGACGTGACCGTGACTGGATGCTGCGTTCAGTGCCGTGCCGTCGTTCCGCCCCGTGGCGTTCACATCGGTACCATTGTCCAGCAGCAGCTGGGCGACCTCGATGTGACCACCTGCACATGCTTCTTGCAATACAGTACCATAGGACTCTCCCATAAAGTTTACATCGGCTCCGTTGTCCAGCAGGAGCTTGGCGAGCTCAACGCGGCCTCCTGTGCATGCTTCTTGCAGTGCCGTGCGATTTTCCTTTCCCATGGCGTTCACAGTGGCTCCGTTGTCCAACAGGAGCTTGGCGAGCTCGACATGACCCCCCCAGGATGCTGCGTAAAGTGCCGTGCCATAGACCGCTCCCGCAACGTTCACATCGGCACCGTTGTCCAGCAGGAGCTTGGCGAGCTCGATGTGGCCTTCTTGACATGCTACTTGCAGTGCCGTGCTGTTGTGCCTTCCCGCGATGTTGAGCCCTCCTGCGATGTTGATGTCGGCTCCGTTGTCCAGCAGGAGCCTGGCGAGTTCGACGTGACCTTTCACAGATGCTGCGTACAGCGCCGTGCCATAGACCCCTCCAACGACGTTCACATTGGCTCCTTTGTCCAGCAGGAGCTTGGCGAGCTCGACGCGACCTCTCAAGGATGCTATGTGCAGTGCCGTACCATAGTACCTTCCAGCGAAGCTAATATCGGCTCCGTTGTCCAGCAGCAGCTGGGTGAGCTCGACATGACCTCCCGTACATGCTACTAGCAGTGACGTGCCATCCTCTCCCGCGGCGTTCACATCGGCACCGCTGTCCAGCAGCAGCTGGGCGAGCTCGACGTGGCCTCCTCGACATGCTGCTTGCAGTGCCGTGCGACTTTTCTTTCCCATGGCGTTCACAGCGGCTCCGTTGTACAGCAGGAGCTTGGCGAGTTCGATGTGGCCTCCTTCACATGCTGGAATCAGCACCGGACCATATCGCCCTCCCACGACATCGGCATGTGTGCCATCGGTGATCAATTGCTCCACAACTTGGGTCAAGCCGGTGAGGCAAGCGTAATGCAGAGGGGATGCAATGGTACTTTCAGATTTCCAACGGAGGACCCTCCAGCCTGCGGAGTCCGGATCGTGTAACCGAACCCAATTGATCATCGCGCGGCTTCGAGGCAGTGAAAACAATTGAAGAAGCAACTTCAGACGGTAAGGATAATCTGCGTGGGCAGAGTGAAAGTGGTAGACCCAGTGTTCTGCCGCATATTGAGCTAGCGGGAACGAGGATAAATGATCCTCAGAGATGTAGCCTGGAGGACCCCCGTCAAGAATGCTCTCCCGGTCGAAATATAGCAGATGTGCCAGACAAGTTTGAACTATGACTGAGTGCGAAAGCTGCTCGCTGGTGCAGCGCTGTGTCTCTGCCATAGGTCTCAGGTGTTTGATGAGATACTCCTTGACGGAAAAGTGCGCTAGCTTGACCGTCCCTGCTTAGTTGTTAGCATTTAATACACAATTGATCGGCAAAAAAATCTTACCATCCACTTCAATAACCAGCCCATCACATATGGTCAATACGGCTGCAGGTTGCTTGTACCGCATACTAGGGTCGTATAATGGGCCTTCGGCCGTGCTCAGGTCCACCGCTGCAGCCTCTGCAGTTTCATCCACTGTCATCTCACGTTTGGAGAATGCTAGCCATTGCAATAATTTTATCAGATCCTTTGGGCGTTCACTTCGTTCGAATATCCTCGTGTACGTATCATCCAGGCCTCTGGGTAGCGACGTCAACTGCTCTTCCAGATCACGCGTGGTCAAGCATTTATTGACGTCGTACAGCTGCATGGCCACCCATCGAAACCTGTGATCATTCAATATTAAATGTTAAAGGAGACCAAAAAATGTATACCAGAAATTCTCACATTCCATCGGATCGGGGTAAAATTGCGTCTTTGATCATTTTCTTCTCGACACTGTTCCACTTGTCCATCTTGTCAACTTCTGCATTAACATAGTCGCTAATGTCGCTCGCCGTAGATCCATATACAATTTTGACTTTTCGAAGGGTAAAGATAGACGCGAGACCCCGTTTGATTTTCGGCTCCGGGCGACTCGTTACCATGATATGTGGCTTTCGTGTGGTCCGCGAAGTCACAGATTGCAGCCACTTCAGAAGATCAGCTAGATCGGCACACTCGTCCAGCGAGTCTATGATTATGTAGACGTCCTCAAAGCACTCTAAAATACGAAGAAGAGTGTTCTCGAGCGAGGGGAGGTCTGGTTGCTTCTGGCCTTGATCACAGGTGTTGTACAGGGATACCAAGGCGGTGGGTATTGTGTCGCCGCATCTGTGAGACAGCTGCGAGATGAGGGATCGAATGAACTTCTCGTGCGCCAGGTCCTGTAGCTTCTCATTTCTTGCATCGAAGAAAAAGGACGCGTAGCCTCGGACCAAAGGTTCAGAATCACAAAGGGCCATAATATCCTTGATGGCAGATGAGCTAGGGATAGTAACACTCAATGTCGTACCGCTGATTTTGAGACAGAAAAAACACGCACGACAAGACCGTTTTTCCACATCCCGCTGTTGGATAAAATTATGAGGAATAAATAGTGATTGCCACAATGCCAGGAGACGTACGGCCGCCTTCAAGCCAGAGAATCGAGCCCGACTGTTCTTTCCATTGTGCGAATTCTGTTCCGCCAAGAAACCAATATCCTGTCCCCACCAGATGCACCTTCTGTGCTGCGTTGTAATTCAATGATGTATCCGAGTCTGCCGAATAGATCCATTTCTGGACTTCCCATTCTAAAAGCAGAAGGCATCGGCGTTAGGTTCAGCGGGCCAAGAGGATGGGAAAGCGCACTATCGAGGCCATGTTGAACTTGCTTCATTCTTGAGTTCGTGTCAAGTGCTATTCGGCGACCGAGTTCATCTGTCGACGTCTTTTGATGTACTGTGTTGAAGATGTTACCGCTGACATTCTGAACTGTTGCATTTCCTGATATGTTGCTGGTGTTGAATGATGACTTTCGGGACCTCCTAAGGCAAAATTTACGACATTCGTGGGATGATCACGTACCTCGGCGCGACTGGCAGCTTTGATGAACCCTGCATGGGACTCGGTAATAAGATCAAACTTGACGGCAAGGCGTGATGTCCCAGACTTGCTGACCAGTTCTTGCTCTGCGCCTTCTGAAGTTGAATTATCTGCTGCGAAATACTAGAATGAATCGAAAATGCATGCTTACCGGTGTCAAGAAAATCCATCCCTCGCCCACCATACTCAGCCACTAGAACAGGTCTCCGCCACCCGAACGCACGACTCTTTCGATATATGGCAATGTCAATTTTCGAGGAAGGAGTGAAATGACTAACAGAGGGTCAGATATCAGCGCTGATTCAAATGAAATTGTAATCGCATCGTGTACGACTTACAACTGCTGCTGTTCTTTCCATTGAAGGGGTTCGCGTGGCACTTTCGCCGACTCAAACACCTTGTTTCCGTCGATTTTCAGTATGAAAAAGTGATTCAGTTTGCGACTCTTGCTCGGATGTGGTACATCACCAAGCGCCTGGACATCTAGTAGTGGATTCCGATCATCAGTAACCGATGCGCAAAGACGCTTCCTGGATGTGCGCACCTATTGATGATGCGGATATCATGATTTGAGACATGCATGGTGATACAATGGTGATCACGAGAGACGTGAGGATACGGAAGCGTTGGGAATCAAATTGTGAAAGATCGAGTATAAACCGCGCGAAGACTGTCTGTCTGTAGCGGCGTGGATCAGACGTGGCTCCGAGCGCTAAGCTGTAAAACGCCGAATCGCGGCGTCGGCCATCGGTCCGGTGCTGATTGAAGCGATCGGTTGAGCTGGTTCGCTCTTGACAGTTTCAGACGAGTTTGAGGTTTTCACCTGGTCGGGTCTATGTGCAAGCGAACTCTTATTGCATAGTGAGTATTTACAGCCTCTTCAGAGTATGCCTTTCAATTGAAGTTTAAAGCCCGGCGATGGAGCAGACAGCGGTGTTGATGTGAAATTCAACGAGTGTGTCGTGTCCCAGACTCCGAATTCCTCCTTGGTCTCCAGTAACCGTCCACATTGGCAGCAACAGCCTCAACAAACGCGACCCATCTTTTCTCCCATATGGCTAATGCGCGCGCCTTCTCGCCCGCATCCATGCACGAGTACTGTTCAATGTTCGGGGATATGTCACTGCTGCACAATAACCGGGAGTGGGGACCGAGACGAACCTTGATGCTGTCCCTTGCCATTTCCCCGAGCTGGATCAGCCCCGTCACTTCACTTGCCACGAGCGCCTGATAGAAATCAAATGAAAGCCCCATATTCCCGAACACAGCGGGGTCGTCGGAGCACAGCGCGACGGGGATGCCATTGTTCAGAACGATGGGCAGGGGGTGCATCGGCATCGACGATGTCAGGCGGAGGATCTCGTTGCTGCAAACAGGGACGCGGGCCGCGTCAGCCAACAGAAGTCAAGAAAACACGTCTGGCGAGCATAAGCAACTTACGAGATCGGGCACACCTCGATCATGATGTCTTTCTCCCTGCATAGCTGCATCAGCTTCGGATGCTTCACCAGCGAGAACCTGCGCGTCCCCCAACGATTATCAGCATCCGAACATGTGAGAAATGTCATCAGACAGCCCAAGCGGCGCACTCACCCATGCCCAATCCTTTTCGTCCCCAACAAAATCGCATCATACAGATTAACATCCGCCTTGCTCCCATCCCCCAGCGTCTCTCCCGCATGGAACAAGAATGGAATTTCCAGCCCTGCCTCTTTACAATCTGCCCGGAACTGGAGGAGCGGGCCGATGTAGTCTATTAAGGGTTTGAACAGGTTCTCGTCGCCAACGAGGTCGAAGCCAGCGATGAGGTGAGGGAACTCTCGTTTGAGGGCGAGGCAGTCGGCGGTGTACCACTCGAGCTCGGCGGGGGTGATGAACCGTAAGGTGGTATATATGATCTTGGCGCCGATGAAGTCGTCCTCGCGCCCCTCCTTCTTTAATTCCGCCTTGACCTCGTTCACAATCTGTTCGAAGTTGAGGAGCCACTCGCGGTGTTCCACAACCTCCTCGCCCTGCTCGTTGGTCATTGTCTTGGGTAGGAAGCTGATCCTTGTCTCGATATACGAGATCCCATCGGCGACGGAAGATAGGATGTACTCGCGCACGTACAGATGGGCACGAAGTGCGTCAGGGGCTCGGAGGTGAGGAAGGTGGAGGAGAACTTCTGCCAGATCTTAGTGACAGTGTTGTGCGTCTTGTACGCCTCCTCGGGGTTGATCGTCAGCCAGCCCACAATCCAGTCGTCGAAGCCCGCAGGGCCACCGAGCTCAGGCGAGAACGTCTCCCGCGCGGTGCGAACATCGACCAACGACTCGCCGACGTACGCCGCGTCTGTTAGTGACGCCTGTCCCTGCGTGAACTGGGCAGCAGACAGGGCCTTGAAGATTGGCTGGGTGGATGCGAGATTGGCTGCTGTCAAAGGGCGCGCGGCGGCGATGTGCACCGCGGGCTGCTCAAGGGCGAGCTTGAGCAGGATGTGCTGGTTGACGGTCGCATCCAGATGACTGTGCAGCAATGCACCCTTTGGCATCTGCGTTCCCGTTCACCACATAAATAGCTGGAGAGGAGGATTGGGAGGCGGACGCGAACCTTTGTGAGTATCTTGAAAATCTTAGTCCCAGCAATGACATCGCGCGCAGTGAGGAACTCCATCCCGGGAAAGGGATGTGGGATGCGGTCCTGCTCCGCATCCCATACCGAGATCGCCTCTTCTGCGCGGATGGAGCTGATGATCGCGTCCGCCTTGGCTTCGGCTTCGAAGCGGTTGCTGGTGCGGGCGTGGTCTGCACGAAGGGCCCGGTCCTCTTGGATCAGGCCGGCGCGCTTGGCCTGGTAGTCTGCGATGATGTCGTTCTGGGACATGGTGGTCAAATTACGAGTATTGCTTATTTGTAGGAATTCAGGGTCAAAGCGTTATGATACGATCTCGAGCTGCACAGTGGGACTTTATCCAAAGGACTCGAGCCAGTCCAAAGGAACGATACAAGACAATACCCTGCGGTACCTGCGCGCCCGAGATCGAAGGAAAGAAGAGGAAATATTCGCTTAGGCTCAGAGTCAGGCCTCCTAAACGGGGCAGATATCACATATATATACCCGCAGATGGCGATATAAGTAAATGCCTTCAAATGGCAGTGCGGACGACTCACCCAAGGACACTGCCAAATGGTGCGAACGTTCGCGCGCCACATTGAATGCCACAGCTTCTGCCAAGCTCCTGCCCTTACTGCTTGACATTCTATCAGACACAGCCGTTCTTAAAATCATCTACTCAGCTGGCACATTTTCTCGCAACAAGTCCTCTAAAACCCAATAAATGATTTTGATTTCACACCGCGGAGGTCTATTTCACCGTATCAATTTCGAAATTCACCTTGTTTTACAGGCCGATTAGCGTGAAATACATGCATGTAAATTAAAGCTAATTACCAGTCAAATACAGCAGTAAATTAGGCGACATCGTGAACTTCAGTCACATAGGGGTTAAACCTTTGTCCCAGCGCCTTAGCGGTCAAGCACCACTGACCCCCAATATTAAAGCTTATAGGGACCCTGGGTTCGACACAACTAAATCACATGTCCATATTTTGACTTCAGATCATAATATTTAAAGTCCTCTACACACATAGTCCTCTCACTGACATATCAGCAGAAATTGCTACACAACATAGCTCAACGCTGCCAATCCCCCAATCCATACCCCCGCGCCCAATACGATCCTCCCCATATGTAGCTTCCTCCATATATCGATCTTCTCCATCGCACGCTTCTCCAGCAACGAGTGGTCGGGCGACCTTTCTGCGCCAGGGGACACCTTGAGTGCCCGCGTGTGGGCGAGCTCGTCGAGCTCGTTGTTGATCGGCTGCATAAGCAGCAGAGTCCAAGGTGTGAGGAGGGTCAAACTGAGGGCTGCAGCGGAGAGCAAGATGGTGCGCATGCCACGGGAGTGAGAGAGGTATGCGGCCAAGGCGAATGAGAGGGTTGATATCGCTCCGGAGCTGCCCATGTGCACCTGTAACGTTGAATCGCGTTAGTCAACGGGGAATGTAGCGTTGAGGGTGCATGTATACCTTTGCGACCTTGTAGTGCCAGGTCTGCAGTGCCACTTTCTGCGCGACCGACAAATCCACACCGCCTTCATCGCGGATGGCGGGGACAATGCCAAAGCTGGCAGCGCCCAAGTTGCCGAAGAAGAAGTAGGATGAGGACACGACGCCCGTGAGCAGCGAGACTTTGAGCGGGGAGAAGCTCATGTCTCCCGATGTCTGTAATAGAAGCACTTTTCAATGTAGATCAGAGTGGTGTGGTCCAGCTATGGGGTTAAAAGAGGGTGTCGATGGGATATAGTTAGTTGCAGGGTATATATGGGTATATGTGACGACCACGTACGGGATGTTGGGAGGAGATAAGAAGATAAGAGAGCGCGCAGATACATATGAAAGGTAGGCATCTCTTGATTATGCGCGGCCAATTGAAAGAATGCCGGAGGTTCCAAAGTACTGGTGTCGTGCGCCCAAAGCCGACCTTAACAACCCATGATGTGGTGGGATACAGTAAGTTCAACACCGCCTTGGAGGTCAGGGAAAGGGTGCCACGTGGGTGTATCAGTCGCGAATTTGAAAAGGCTGACGGACTTGTGACGGACTCAAACAACTGGTTGGCTCTGAATTGGTGCCCAACGCGTCACCTCGGTCAACATATTGTATGTGACACAGCTGCGCGTCGTGATCACCGCCGCTCGATTGCGTCATTCGGAGAGATTCATTCTCTTCGAGAACAAAATTCTAGTCAGACACAGGCAGGTTGAGGTTGCAGCTTGCGCAATTGTGAGGTGGTCAAGGTCCGGTCTAGTAGCAGAATGAGCCTTCGATCTGTAAGCTCAGTGACACAGAGGCAGCTGCTTAGTTCAAGCTTAACCGTGGCTCAGCGCCAGCGAATCATCGAATCTGAATCATAGGAGACTTGGCCATCACGTGCAGGTTGACATTCGCACCAACACGGTGACAGTGACCAGTGACCTGTGACTGACGAATCGATCGATTAAGTAATGGTGTAAACCTCTTTGCTACCAAGTACTTGCTTGCTCAAGCGCTCAGGACTGAATGTATGTTGGGCACCTTCCTTTCCCATTCCTATGCATCACACGTTTAACTTGATGAGTGCTGGCTTAGCTCTGCGCAGACTATGGTTTCCACCTCCACCACGTATCTCATCACCGGCAGCAGCAGAGGTGCGCCCCCTAGCCCTGGCCAGTCTCCCATTTCCTCAGGATTAATGTTACTCTGGTGCTCATAGGAATTGGTCTGGGTCTGGTCGAGGTGTATCTAGGCCGGGCCAATACTACGGTTATCTCAACCGTGCGCAGCATTTCGGACACCACATCGCTCGAGAGCCTCCAGAAGCTCAAGGCGGGAGCAAACAGCAAACTCATAATCGTGAAGATCGACAGCACCTCCGCGAATGACGCCGGCGAAGCCGTTCGCCTCCTCCAGACCGAACACGGTATCACAGCGCTCGACACCGTCATCGCCAACGCCGGGATCTGCACGACCTCCGGCTTGGGCCCCGTAGCGCAGACACCCTTGGCGGAGATACGCAGCCACTTTGAAGTGAACACCATTGGCACACTGGCCCTATTCCAAGCAGCTGTACCGCTCCTCGAAACGTCGAGGAACGGGAAATTCGTTGCGCTATCCGACAGTACTGCGGACCTAATGGCCGACCCATTCTCGGCATATGGCGTTTCTAAGGCTGCCCTCAATTTTATAGTAAGAAAGATCCACCATGAGCATCCCAAGATAACATCTACGGCGATCTATCCAGGGTAACTGATTTATCGATTTTCCACCGGTTCGCATAGATAATTGCGCTAATAGGGTCGTGTTATAGATGGGTGCAGACCCAGATGGGGTCGGAAGCTGCAGAAAAGATCAAACCCACCGATCCACTGATCTCAGTGGAGGAGAGTGTAGCCGGTGTGGTCAATATTGTATGTGCATACTTTCCTATGCGGCCGTTTAAAGCTGAAGTATATGACAAGATTGATAACGCGACCAGAGAAGAGACCTCTGGAACGTTAGTGACCTTTGATAAAGCGCTATCCTGGTGAACAAATTACATTCGCTGTTTAGAGTGCCGGTAGAATTTCGAAACCTTTGTGCTCCCTGCGAAACTATAACTTCCTCAACTCGGACTTCTAACGGCGGCTGGCAACGCTGAATGTTCACCACCATCCTGGATTCCGGAATTGCTTTCCCAATTCTGGTGAAATATCAACGTCCAAAGGAGGACGTCGCATGTCGTAAAGCCTGGGTTTCCATGTCCTCGGAAGCGATCCATACAAGACCTATATCTCGACTTCGATTTACGCTCATTTTCCGAGCTTAAATTGGGCAGCGTGGGTCACAATATTAGCTTCAGATACGTCGCTATATCCGTCCATGTCAGCCTCGCAGGTGTACCCAAATGCTTGCATGACACCCATGCGGAGCTATAGTAATCACCACAAACTGACAGATCTCACAAGCACAGAACTTGAACGTGCCGATGCTCTTTAAATCATAATCACCATTCAATGTTGCTCAAGCAGTATCCAATCCGGGGTGCTAAATAAATGACCATGCATGTACCACAAAGGAGCCAGAAATATAGTGCAATAACACAATGCATGTACTAATCTTCTCCATTTGATCAATCCGTTACAAGGGATACTTGAGGCCGAGCGCCGTGACCCCCTCCATCGGGGCAACTCTGTACGTATCCTCAGTGATGGTGATAGGGATTGTCCCATCCAACAACGTCAGCAGCTTAGGCGAAGCCAGCGTATACTGCGGCCATGCGGGAACCGTGGGTCCGTTCGGGTTGAGGTGGTAGGCAAAGTTGATCACGTAGTCTTGCAGCTCTGTGCCGTTTCCGGTCCCGTACATGCTCGTTATATCGGTTCCATGTTGCTAGATATGGGTTCGCTTAGTTCGATCTTCACTGTGAGGAACGCAGTGCACTCACAGCGCCAAGAGAAGAGGCTGCTTTGCCGCGCTTGTCCACTGAGATCGGAGTTCGTCAGTCATGGAAAGGCATACTTGAAAGAGATAATTACAGTAAGACCAAGCTTTCTGCAGAGACGCACGATGCTGGAGATAGAAGCGCCGAGGAGCTTGGAACACCTATATCCTCGTAAGACGGGAGCTGCAAGAAACACGATCCTTGCAGCGGGACTCACGACATCGCCCTGAAATGCGGATATCCGCTTATACTGGGGATACAAGGTGTTGTTGGTTCCCGTATCAAATGGAGATCCAACAGTTGGGTCCGAAGGATAGAGTTTCAAAATAAGGTCTATCTCGGCGGTGGTGGCGTTGGGGAAGTAGTCGCTTTGGACCCATTCCCTAAAGTCCGCGTCCGTTCTGGAGAGAATGATGATTACCTGCACGTGAACAATATCTGCTTTGATACTTACGTGATGTTGGTGGTATAAAGACTGAAGAGGGTGCCTTCGTCGTCGTCATTTCCTGTGGGCAACGTCAAATAGTGGCCGTAGCGGAGTCGAAGCACACCCACCAGAGATGAAAGGGATATTTGCGACACTAGTAAATATAGTCAGGCTCCAGTGTGTCAGAAAAGTGTGTGAAGGACTCGCCTGCCCTTCAAAACCAGCTGCTGAGGATCATCCTTCAGATATTTCCCGTCCACACGAGGCAGCCATGCAGAGGGAAGAGCCTGTCCAATTTTCAGCAGCGCACATAATGGATGCACGAAGAAGAGTTGCTCGCACCTGATAGCTCAACTTGCTTGGCGTAGTCTCAAAGTAAGCCTGCAGTACTCCCACGTCTGCCTCCCTCAGGCACTCCAAAGTATCCTTCGCCGCAGTGCAGTTAGTCGCCTCCACCGCGCCATCATACCACTTCTGCCCGTGGGTATAGCTGCCCGCCGGAATGGGTGCCCCAGACTCAGAGAATGCGGCGCGGAAGAGACCTTCGGTGTTGCCGTCATTGAGAAGCATATGTAGGGCCGTGGACATGGCGCCGGAGCTCACACCAAACCTATATATACCGGCTGTGAATATTGTGTAAAGAAGATGCAGGGCGAGGAAGCTTACAGGGTGACTTTTGTAGGGTCGCCGCCGAATGAGTGGATGTATTTTTGGATCCATCGCAGCGCCTGACGTTCTGAGAGGAGGATATCAATTAAACTTGGAGCATGGACGAGAAGGATGGACTCACGGTCTTGGAGCCCAAGATTGGCGACGCCCGCATCCGTTATCTCTTGGCTAGCGAGGAAACCAAACCCTAGAATATGTGATCGGTAAATCATTGATTGAGGAAGAGCAGCGATGAAAGTACCATTGACGCGATGGTTGAATGAGGCATAAACGACCGGCGACCCAATGGCGATCGACTTTTGCACAATTACACTCCCATCAAAGCTGATAGGTTATGATAAGCTCTTTAGCCTTCTTTGAGGAGGAACAAAAGCATACGCTGCTGGGCCTCCTTCATCAAAGCCTCCCCCAAAGATCCACTAGCACTACCATAAGAGAGTCAACAATGAGGGATACAGAGAGGGACTCGCTGCTAATACAGGTAACGTCGTATTCTCGTGCCCAGCAGGTCTGATCACGTTGATAGTAAGGCAATCCTCAGACTGGGTAACGTTGGGAGTAGCAGGTGCGCCGGGTATGATTTCAGGAATTTGGAGGCAGTATGGACCGTATTCGCTCGCCGAAAAGCTGGTGTTGTAGGGATGAACTGCAACGGGCACGCTAAAACGCAGTTTTCCTGTGCTGGAAGGAGCTTATGTCAATCGATGAATACAATTTGCAAAGAAAGACGCCAGCGTACGGGGGCTGCGCAAAGGGAATGCCGAGGAACTGCTCGATGGTGGAGTTGATGGTCACGCCAGTTACCGTAGCTGCGTCCAGCTTCACTGTTGGTGCCGTGGAGCTCGGAGCTCTGCGACTAGGATAAGGGCTCGCGGTGGCAGCGCAGATTGCGGCACTCAGGAATAGAAGGGACCGCATTGCTTGAGAGATGTACTTGTGGAGAGGGAGTATCTTGCCGACTTATAACTGTTAAGAGCAGGTCCATAATGCCAACGCAGGGCGTACAGTTCATCGGCAACCTTGTTGCGCATCCCTTCGGCAACTCTTGTAAGCTGGGTCCATTGGACGTTTGTAAGGGGATTCAGCGGCATTGATTACCAATAGCGAGGTTGTTAGGACCACCAGAGTCATCAAGACATGCGCGGCCTGCATGAAACACGAACGCGTCAGCTCACCGCTCGGTGACCTCGGTCAGTAGGTTATGACCGAGGAATGCCGCTGGGTGCACGTATGCGCAAACGCGTTTCCGTCGGGCGGCAATGGTGCCGAATTAACCGTGTTAATAACAGTGGTTTTTCACCGTGCGCTGGCCGACATGGCAGAGTTTCCCCATCAAGAACAGTCAAGATATTGAAGAGAATTCCTGACTGACGCGAAGCAAGGTTGAAGCAGATTCAAGTTGGGGTTCAAGTTGGTGGAACACTGTTTGGTTCAATATACCGTTCGTTCGGGCTCGAAAAAAAATGGCAGCTTCGGTGTAGCGGCTCCGGCTTGAGCCGAACCCGGACCGGCGTCATCGACGCCTTCGTCTTGGTAACTTCAACGTTTCAACAGTCACCATTATACTCTTGAGACAGCTTATCTGAAGTCATACGCTCTAATTTCTGCTTCATACCTTCCTGAACGCCCTGGTCTGAACTTCGTGAGTATCTTTCCAGTGAGCGATCTCGTTACCTATCTCATCGACCTCGTTATCCAAGTTCAAATACAAAACAACAGATGCAAAGCACAATAAGGTCTTCACTGGCTGAGGAGCTGTGGATGCCGCAGGACGGGCTTGTGGCATGCCTGACCAGTCGCGATTGTGAACTGTACCGTCACCCCGGCAGCCCGATATCCCTTCTCCCCTGCGAGCTTCTCGTCATCATCTTCCTTATATGCTCCCGTAAAAATACTCCTCGCAACTCTGGAGAGGAGGTTCGGTCGGAAATTACATTATCACACGTGTCCCGGCACTGGCGCTCAGTAGCCCTGACGACACCTTTGCTCTGGACAACCATACAACGGACGAGATATCAGGATAACATCCCGATGCTTAGCGCATACCTAGAGCGGTCTCAACCGGCCCCCTTTGACCTCTTCGCTGAGATCGGCTACAACGAACAGTGTCAGGGAATGTCAAGGCCTGCATCCGAATCGAATAATGGCAATCCCTTAAATGATGTTGGACAATGTGGTTCTCCATTTTGCAAAATCGTCGGACCTCATTTCTCACGTTGCCAGGATCTTCGCATCACCATTGCCAATCACGGTGGAGATCCCATGGTGCAACTATGCATATTCACCTCTTTCCCAGCACCCATCCTAAACACCTTGCATGTCTCTATGCAAAAGCAATATGCAAACCCCTCAGGACAGCTTTCCATCTTCGGTAACAGTGGCGGCCGGTTGTCCCGTCTCTCCCTCATGGGAACGGCCGCTATGAATGTACTCCCACCTCTCAACATGGTCACACATCTGCGTCTCAGTGTGCCCAAGCGCCTGTCTCACAACCCCAACAAGCTGCTTGTACTAAAACACGCATTCACAGAGATGCACTGCTTAGATCATCTGGAACTCAGCAATATCTCTTGTTGGGTCCATCATGGTGGAGGTCTACTCACCATCCCTACCATTCGCACCATGATCTTGCATTCACCGTGGAGGTGGTCTGATGCATTATATTTCCTGCGCGTGCTTACTGCGCCATTGCTTGAGGATATCACCATTCGCTGTGATGCATATGATTTGTACCCAAGTCATGTGCCCACAGCTCATGCTACATTCCCTCGCCTCCAAAACCTCCGCTTGATTAGCCAGATGGAAGTACGCCCTCACACACTGTTAGGACTTTCGACCTTTACCTCAAGTATCACCGAGCTCTATCTCACCGACACAAGCCTGATCCCAGACCCACGACGAAATCTTCATAACCTGGACGTTGCCCACGGCTTACGATCCTCTATGTGGCATTGTCTGCGCGTATTCGGTACGAACGGCATGGGCCTCGCAGATGACTTGCAGCATTTTATCGCGACACGAGCTACAATGGGCTATCCGATACGGAAGCTCTTGCTCCCGCAACAATGCATCGCGCAGATTGTTCGTGATTTTTCAGCATTCGGCGAAGAGGGTCCTCAGATCGCAGAGCTTATCTACCCACTGGAGCCAGAATGGTGGTATGCGCTTGCACATTTCATGAGATCTGTGCGCTAATATGCAACTCTCAGAATCACAAATCGGCCAAGCGCATTGCATTGCATGATGCATGCCGTGAATAAAGACGATGGGAGACGCACAAAATAATATGTTCGGGTGATATAACCTAGCACTACCTACAAGTTACAACAAATTACAACGAGTCCATGTTTCCCATCGAATTACATGGTCTGCTTATGCTCTGGCATTTTCTGGTACACTCTGCAACCCGCGAACCAAGTTTCCAAAACACTCAGCGATCCCAACTTGTCCATCCCAATCATCTGCGGGTCCTGATCGATGATCACCAAGTCCGCAGACTTTCCAACCTCGAGGGAGCCAATCGAGTCGGCCATCAATACCTGCTGAGCAGGGTTGATCGTGATGCCTCTCAACGCAGCTGTCAACTCCACGCGTTGGTCTTTCCCCAGTATTTCCGGAGGTTCGATCTTGTACATCTGCCTAGTCACCGCTGTGTGCACGTAAAGCAGTGGGTCCACTTCGGTTACTGGTGAATCGCTATGGAATGAGTAGACCAAGCCGTTATCCAGGTCTTCGCGAACGGGATCGATGCGTTCGGCGCGTTCGGGGCCCAGGACCCACGTCTTAAACGCCTCTCCCCAGTAATTAACGTGCCCTATCGACGCGAAAACATTCAGCCTCGCATGTGGGTTTCGGAGAAGTAAATGTCGTACCAATTGTGTGAGAGATACCTAGTCCGAGTTCTTTGGCGGTCGCGAGCTGCGCCGGCTCTGTGACAGTGAAGTGCTCAATCCTGTGCATGATCGTCTTGTCGCGATTGGGATGCTTGCTGAAAATATTTTTGTACGTATTGAGCGTATGGTCTGTTGCACGATCGCCGTTGGAGTGCACCAGCAACTGCCAACCCTGCCCGAGTCGTAATCCCATCATCGACTCCATCTCGGCATCCAACAAAAGGTTCCCACATCCTCCCCCTTTGTATGGCTCGTTGAGCGCAGCGGTGAAGCCCTGCGTCGAGCCATCGGCCCACACCTTGATCGCTTGGACCTTCACACCTCCAGCCCAGAATGGCGGCTTAATGGCGCTGACGAGAGTCGGTGCGATGTTCCATGCTAATGCTCCGATAAAGCGCAGCCGAAGACTCGACTTGCTCGTGATGTTCGCGAGCAGCTCCACGTCAGCCTCTTGGGCGATAACACCAATCCCTGCGTCAAAGATCGTCGTACACCCCTTGCTCGACCACGTATCCAGCGTTGCAGTACACCACTTGGCATAATCCTGGGGTGAAGGCTTTTGAACGAGGTTACCAAAGGTCGCGATAGCCGGTGTTTCTTTGATGAGGCCAGTGAGCTGACCGTTGACTTTAACGTAAGTGCCGCCCTGCGGGTCCGGCGTCTGTGCGGTGACGCCGGCGGTGTCGAACGCTTTGTGATTGACGTACGCGAGATGGCCAGACTGGTTTATGACGAGGATGGGGATTGTGGGCGACGCTTCGTCGAGCAAATCCGCCGTCAATTCTTCGTGTCCTGCGATCCGCGACGGGTCGTATCCAAAGGCTGCCACCCAGCTCCCAGGCGTCGCTTTTCGAGCAGCTTCGGTGAGAATTTCGATCGCACATTTGCGAGAGGTGATGCGTGACGGTTGGAGGTTAACGAAGAACTCGATAGTGAGCGCCGTAAGCATAAGGTGGAGGTGAGGTTCGACAAACCCGGGCAAAATGCACCGTCCTTTGAGGTCTATCATCTTCGCATCTGACCCTAACGCCTTTTGTGCCTCTGCCAGTGTACCAGCCGCGAGTACCTTGCCTCCTCCTATGGCAAGCGCTTCTACCGGAGAGAGTTCGCCCTCAGCCATGGTGATGATTGTTCCGCCATAGAACAGTGCGTTCTCCGAAGCGAAGGTAGTATTTGACGTGACTTCGGTTTGAGCTTCAAGGCTACCAAAGTCAAGTCCAGCGGTGACCGCCTGCGCGAGAAAGCGTGCTCCAGAGTCGCACATGGCTTTTCGCGAAAGATATTAGTGTGCTGTAAAACAAAACCTAGTCAAGAACAGTGTAAACTAGCAGATGAAGTTTGATGAACGTACATTGCCTAGATGAAGGGAGTTGGCTAAGGAAAACGTGTATTGTTCGAGCAGCGCAGGTCTGATATAGGATTGGGCGTGGAAACATTTTGGTGTTCCTTTCGGTAGTGCATACATTGACAGCTGAAATGGAGAGTTCAGGGAAAGCGCTGGCCTTCATGTACCTATTCCAGGCTTGTTCGAGGCCCGCTGTTGGCGAGTCCCGAAGTTGGAAGATTCGAAAAGAAAGGGTTTCCGCCTCTGTACACAGGAACAAGGAGCAGGTACGTTCAGAAACTTTGTACCACCAGCTGCTTGGCACCCCTCCACCACAATGTTATCTGGATGGTATTGAACCTAGCTGAACACTCGCATTCCTCAGGTGCCTGGCAGGCACACGTGTCCCGAATCGACGTTGGTGCTGACAGTTCTGAAGACACAGAGCAGAGAAATAGTAGGCATAGCGTAGATAGTAGCAAAATCAACAATTACACGGAAGAAGATACGCGGATATAGTCCCGGAGCGAGTCGAGTGTCGTGGCGACGAAGAGAACCTGCTCAGGCACTGGAGTCTGGCACCGTTCCGGCATGGTCATTGCTCCCGGACCCTTACTTGCTCACGCCCATCGTGGTCGATAAACGCAAAAGTACTACAGCTATCTCAGGAACGATAGGGACAATTTGCGAATCGAGATCTGTGATGTTTTTGTTTGTCCATCGCCGGAACAAACAAGTGGCGCAGCCAAAATAAGCAGGTCATACGGCCCAGCTATCACAGTGTTAATGGTTGCCGACGATGTGCTTACTCGCTGGGAGTGTGTCGAGGGTTACGGGTCAAAATATGTGAGAGTTGACGGATTCAATTTTCAATTTTTTAAATGGCTTAAGGACGGTAAGCTGCTGTAGGTGAGGCTGGGAGACTGGGAGCTAACAGTGATCGCCTCCTCCATTTGGTAGCGCCACTTGTTTGTTCCGGCGATGAATAAACAAAAAGATCACAGGTCTCGATTCGCAAATTGTCCCTATCGTTCCTGAGATAGCTGTAATGCAAACCCCTCCGCAAGCAAGCGCTCGAGGGATAGCCCAGGCATAAGCTCCACAATACGAAAATGTTAACACTGCCAGGTGAAATACACAGCATACAGCCAAAGGGTAAGAGAAGATAGACACGTTGCAGCAAATTAAGGACCGACCTCGTTCTACGAAAGCTTAACCAACTTTCCATGCGAAGACAGAAAATGCGACACTCCGGAACCCAATGCAAGACACTTTAACGCAAGCCTGCAATGGATAAATATTGTTACATTTCAATAAGCATGTGAGCAAAAACTCAAGATTCGGGCGCAGCACGCAAAATTATATATGCACGTACGTCGCACGATCAATAATACTAGATAACACTTCCGCAAATGTCTCGGGCTCAATTTTTCCACGAACAATATCATCCACCACCTCCGCAGTCATCTATGACAACTGAACAGAACGACAAGGCACGATTATTGCAGCATCTCTACTTCTTCGTATCATATCAATAGTGAGCTTTCCTCAGGCCCCGACTGGCCTAGTCCTCCCGTGACCACATCCGAAATTCGAGTCATATATTTAGCCGCATCACTGAGCATCATCAATGGTTCAGATTCTCCACGGAAATCATGCTTTCGGATCGCGCATGCCTGTTTATGAAGTTCTAACTTCTCACTGGTGACCGGTGACTGCTGGGCCAAACGATCATCATAAAGTGCTATTCTTCCTCCACAAATCCGGCACAAATGAGCAGCAGTAAAGTTATACACATTAATGTATGCGGATTACCTCTTTTCTTCGAAAGCTAAACTTCGCCGCAGACATACAGCCATGTGGTTGCACAATAAATAGATCGACCACGGAGTAGCTCAGCCGCAGTTTCCTGCTTGGTCAGCACTTCCTCCCTTTGTCGAGCGTCAATCACCTCGAAAAACCCTGCGCCGCGAGCATCGTGCCCTAGACCCTGATGCTGCGCTAGAATGACTCGAAAGGCCGCGATTGTTTGCGAGAAACGAGTCACTGCGGCAGCGCGCAGCTGTGACGCGTCAATACAATACAAAGTGGTGCGCTATGGTCTAAGGTACAGTCGTCCGTGGTCTAACACTGCTGCTCGTACGCACGTACTTCAAGCTACATATAAACGGTGATATACTGGAAGCCAATCTATACCTCTTCGCGATCGCTCTCAACCGCACAAATCCGCAGCCACTTCCAGCTTCATCGATCGATAACCATGCTTCCTGGCGACGTCGACGACACATTCCGCATATCCTGCCCTGCGACGTCGATGACACTTCCGAAGCGCCCTTGTATTCTGCAGAGCCCGCGTTCGACGAGCGCATTCTCGAGCGCGCTTTGGCTTTTGAAAGGACGGTCCCAACAGGGACATATGTCCGCGCCGGCGAACACTTGCAATTGATGCTTAAAGAACAAGTGGACGGCGCGAGCGTGCCTTCATACGGGCGTCATGGTCTGATCAAAGGCGAGTTGATTCTCAGCGACCCAGAAGGAATCGTGGCTGTCGATATCAAGGTACGCTCGCCACAACCCCCCATTTGAATCTAATCTAATCCGTCCTCGTCCCAATTTCAGCTGGAAGGTCAACTGGAGATGGCGCTTGGGGGAATCGGGAGACCCGCATCCACCGAGTTCTTCAACTTCAAACGCAACATATGGCCCCCTTCCGCCAGTGCCTCCCCACCTACTCCATGCCCAGCACATCATTACTTCGAAATGAAACTTCCCCCGACGTATCGCGGGCGCACCACCAAGGAGCTCCCACTGCCGCCTTCCTGCGAGATCTCGCTCCCGGAGTGCTCTGTGGCGTGCAAGTATACCTTCACGGTTACCGCGTCCAAGGCTCCAAGACTGGGTGTCCTCAGACGGAAGAGAAGGTACGTTCTTTCCGTGGCTTCTGGAGCATTTGAATGCTTATATGGAAGCGGATTTACAGTTTCACAGTGGATGTCAATTATCACCCTGAGATGCTGCCTCCACGACCTGTTCTCCCCCTCGACATCCCCTTCTCCGAGACAGAAACTTCCATGCCTTCGGCGTGGCACGAGGTAAAGTCCACCATGAAGACGAGATATAACTCTGGCGTCCAGCCAATACAGTGTCATGTACGCCTTCCCATTTCGTCCGCGGCGAATATGCTGACACTCTGCGCTGCAGTTCTACATCCCATCACCGCGAATATTTGGAATGTCGTCCGCCATCCCCTTCCACGTACGACTCACAGGGCCCATCGCATCTCTCCGCGCATTGTACGCGCAGAACACAGCCGCCACGGCGAACTCGAACGTAGTCCGTGTGCGGCTCATGAGGAATGTGCACGCCACCTCGTACGGCAACCAGGTACGGAAGACGGTTCCGATTGGAGAGGGCGAGCTTTACGCCCTGCCGCCAAGAAACCCGGGACCTGACGGCGCGGAGGTCCTGGAGTGGGAGGGGAATGTACGGTGCACGGGGGATGTGGCAGTTGGCGGATTTGTGGTGGATGATATTCTCACTATCAGGGTGAGTGACGACGCGATGATTTTGGTGAAAGCAAAACTCATTCATTTTCTAGGATTGTATGGTGCTGGACGTCCACCCGCCTAACTTCCATTCTTCGCCACTTGTAGAGATGCAGTCCGTGCAGCAGGTACTGCTGGTCGATGATCGCTGGAGCTTAGACTCCACACACTCATAATATTGGTTTTATTCGACCTCAAGGGTTCGCTCACATATGTATACTTCTCATTGTTTCGTCTCACCATTGCCCAGCTCGGAAATATTGCGAGGCGTATTCAAATAATAATACGCCGTATGTTGTATCTATAACATATAATAGTCTCATGTTTATCATAATGGCAGGTTACTTTCAGAGCAGAAGCCTTGCACAGCCTGATTAATGACCTGTGATATTTACCTGACTGATAGTGGCCTTTAATCGTTTCGAGGTAAGAATGGTCCTGAGACGCTTAAATCGGAGCTCCCAAATGGCGAAATCTCCCCGACTGGGCAGCGTGAGATAGAGAGGCAAACATAGCTGCCCATACATACACATCTAAACAAAGTAAACAACTAAAATACCAATCAGCAAGAGCTAGCCACTTGAGTCATTCCAGGAACAACCTGCGAATCTACATGATGCATGATATATGAAGTCCCCCAAACGGTTCCGTGCGCGAGGATTGAAGTCTGTGAGCCAAGCGCGCCGCTTGGAATGACCTACATAATTGCCGAGTAGAGCCAAGCTAGGTTTACGTGCGAAGCCATTGAATCTTGATTTCACCAAGCTTTCAGAGCTACCTACTTTCTGGAGTCCCCGATTCCAGGAATAAAACCCCCACTGCCACCACTGAAGTCGAAGATGGTGGCAGTGATGCGCAGAGGTTCGGCTTCGTTGGGTGCCGTTGTGAGGCAGACAGACGCCGCGAGCCTGCTAAAATTGCGAAAATATTGCCTGTTACGTGCACCACACGACATAGACTTCATCTTGATTTCACCAAGCTTTCAGAGCTACCTACTTTCTGGAGTCCCCGATTCCAGGAATAAAACCCCCACTGCCACCACGAAGTCGAAGATGGTGGCAGCTCGTGGCGATGCGCAGACGTCGGCTTCGTCGGGTGCCGTTGGCAGGCACATGACATAAATACATTGGCAACAAATTGGCAACCTCATGGAAGTGCCTGCCAGCTTTTCCGTTGCCTCCTCGACGTTGTGACCATGTCATGGGCTTGATAGTATGTCGCGGGAGAACCAATTAAAGCGCAGGTACTACAACTTCTCGCTGCAGATCTTTGCGCGCGCAACACAGCCACCGGAAGGACCAAATAAAACTCAGGCACATCTTCCCAGATCTTTGCGCGCATCACAGGCAGCCACCTGTACAGCCAACCGGCAAACGAAAATGCTTATAACACGAAGGACTGAAGTCTACCCTTTGCCGTGATCCTTCACAATGCTGCGCCTCCCACTCTCCGCCGTTCTCCTTCTCGGCTCCACGCTCGCTGCAGCTGCTCTCATCCCATCCAGTGATCCCTTCTACCAGCCCCCAGCCCACTTCGCGTCGACCAAACCGGGAACGGTGTTCAAGAACCGCACCGTCCCATCTGGCTACCCAGGTATCACCGCTGTGCAGCTCCTCTACCGCACGACATACGTCAATGGCAGCGCAGCGGCCACCGTCACCACCATCCTCACCAACTCCACGACCAAAGACACCGAAAAGCTCGTAGCGTACTCGGATGCGGAGGACTCCGCCAACAGCACCTGCGCGCCCTCGTATGCGTTTTCCAACAGCAGCACCAGCACCATCGGCGGCGACATGCCGGTCGGGCTGTCGTACGGCTGGACGCTCGTGGTCTCGGACTACGAGGGGATCAACTCGGCCTTTGGCTCGGGGCGCCAGGAGGGGTATGCCGTGCTCGACGGGCTGCGGGCGGCGCTCAACTACAAGCCGGCGCGCGTGCAGAAGCACGCGAAGCTTGCGGGGTACGGATACAGCGGAGGCGCTATTGCGACGGGTGCGTGCAGCTGTTCTCCTGTTCTCCTGTCCGATTCACTGCATGAAGCTAACCACGAATCGCATGTGCTGCAGGATGGGCGGCGTCGCTGCACCCGACGTATGCACCCGAGCTCAACATCGTCGGCTGGGCGTTCGGCGGCACCCCCGCCAACATCACATCCACGCTCCAGAATGTCGACGGTACGCTTTACGCTTACATGCTCCCCGATTCCCAAGTCGCGAGTGTTGACTTGTACTCGCAGGTACCGAGTTCGGGGGATACGCCTTCGCCGGCGTTGCGGGGGTGATGGCGGGCTACCCCGCAGTCGCCGCGCGCACCAGCCAGATCCTCACCGCTGCGGGACAGGCTGCGATCGCGCTGGTCACTAGCCAATGCAGCGACGCCAACCTCGAAGCCTTCTACCTCAAGGATATCGAATCGACGACTTAGTCAGTTCATTCCCGCTATCCCTCTCAATCTACCTTGAATGACCTCTGACCTGGTTTTATGTTCCCGCAGCCAAACTCTGGGCGATCAGCTGCTGTACGACCCCGTCATCGCCAAGGCCATGGCCAACGGGACCATGGGCGTCCACAGAAAAGAGACCCCCACCGCCCCCGTACGTCTACACACCCAGCCTTCCTGATTCCTGGATGCGCACGCCTGACTGACCACTATCGCTACCCGTATCACAGGTCTACATGTACCACGGCGTCTCCGACGAAGTCATCCCCTACGCCGCCGCCGCAAAGACCGCCAGGGCCTGGTGCAACTACGGCGCGAGCATCGAGTTCGTGTCCGAGACGGGCGGCACCGGCCACGTCGGGACCGCCGGCGTGCTCACCTACAACGCGACCAGCTGGCTCGACCTGCGCCTCGACGGGCGCAAGCCCGCGCGGGGCTGCCACAGGGTCGCGGACGCCGCGAGCGGGAGCGCGCAGAAGCGGTCGGTGGGCGCCGCCATCGAGCGGTTTGGCGTGGGCGACGGGCGGATTGTGGATGATATGCGGCAGAGGAAGGCGGATGGGCTGAAGGTTCCTGCGTTGTGGTCCTATTTGTGGAGTACGTGATTTCTCTTATGGATGGAACACTTTTTTGGATGGAACACTTCTTGGACCAATGACGCTTTGCTGATTCTATGTATACACTCGATGAACACTTCTGATGCGGTGCTCGAGAATATATATGTTACATTACTATACAGTGGAGGGTTCCCTGTGCTCGTCGAACGCTTTTGTTGGACCACTAGTAGTACTACTCTACTGCACCATTTCGACCGCATGTTCAGTTACGCGTAACATGGCAGCCTGAACTGAACATGTGGAGCGGGCTGTAACGAGTAATGGTACGAGTTGAACTAGACTTTATACATGTAACATGCATATGTGGGATTTCCCGGAAATCTTCCTCCAAGTGCAAAATTTGGCATGCTAAGCTTACGTGTGCTACATTGCTCAGTGCTCTATCATTCAGTACTTCTTCGAATTTGTTGTAGCACGGTGCGCCCTTTTAAGAACAGACGCTTTGCGGGTATGTTTGGGTATGTTGTACCGCGCTGGAAATTGGAATTGGAGAAAAAAAATCCAACTGAACATGTTTTGATATTGAAACGGACACCATCAGCCTTGAAATGTATCTCATAGCGACTGAACTGGTAACATGTAACAACCCGCGAACATGCGGTCGAAATGGTACAACGGTAGTAATCGTACGGGCGTTTGTGTTCCTCCGCTCAGGATGGATATGATACATACTGTAAACCTGAGCGCACAAAGATATCGAATCGCACGCACGACATCTGACAAAATAATATCAGTGGTATTCTGCATCGTCTGCGAGTACTCACCACCACTCCGACTTTTGCACACGCTCAAGCTCAGCAAATTCGACCCCCAGCCCCTCGAAATCATGCTCGCGCGACTCGCGGATATGGGAGATGTTCGCTGGCGAGAGGCGGATTGTGCGGATGGGACAGTTGTGGGCTGCCCGCTTGATTAGCAATTGGTGCAAATCACTGGCAAGCATGTCCGCTGCAATCCCAGTATCGATGCTCAACACCCGCATCTCAGTCCAAAGCAAAGGTGGATTGCATTGATCCCAAAATTGTGCGAAAGGTTGACCAAGCACGTCAAGAGAGCATCGTATGTCTGGCACCCCAATAGAGAGATGGTGGATGGAGGGAGTGCCCCTGGCTATAGTCTTGATCACTAGACGAGTCAAGGCCAGACCCGAGATTATGCGGAGCGTGGTGAGGCGAGGGAACTGCGTACGGATTGATCCCAGGAATTCACCTCCACCATTGCAGTGAATTGTCATCTCTTGCACTGGTATGATCTTGAGCGCATGTAAAAATGCACCCACGTAATACCAGTTGGCTGCCGTGAAGAGGAGTGTGCGCGTACTACTGGGCAGGGTGAGCGGAGTGTAACTGCTCGGCCATCGGTCAGCATGGTGGATTTCAACTTCTTCCAGCAACGTCATTTCTCCAAAGGCGCCTTCCAATGCAGCGAGTCTATCAGGAGAGCTGAGGAGACACATTGGCAGCTCAATCCGAAGATGTGCTATCATTGAAAATGACGGGAGCACATTAGCTGCCGCAGCCTGCGACAACGAGACACGAGATAGTACGGAAGTGTTGTTCTCGAATATACGGATTTTCAGGGGGGCAATCGGCCCGGGGTTTACCACCTGCATGGAGATGTGCAAGGCGCTGAGGGCTGGCGCTGGGAATGAAGTGAACATGCAGTTGACGAATGGCTGCACATGGGTCGCCGATTCGATGCGAAGCTTCTGGCAGCGGAAAAAATGGGGTTTGAGGACCTTGCAGGGGGCAGACTGGCATTCTTCCTCGGTGCCGTCAGGCTCTCGACGAATGTTCTCTTCCAAAGCGAGCTTCGGGCATTTATATTTCTCGCCGTGGCCGGTCCCAAAATAGAGGTAAAATGGGCTCTGCTGGGATCGACTGAGATATGCTGCCATCGGCTCGACGTTATGTTGATTCGGATGCCTCCAAATACTCGTCCACAACATGGGAGTCGCTAACGCCACATTGCGCCAGCGTCGAGAAACATGTGACAAACGCATTTCGGATGGGATCTCCCCCTTTGAGCGACGATGTGGGCCAGGTGGCATGGTTGTAAGAAGGAAGATGATCATGAGCAGTTCATCATCGGGGAGAGTTGATATCGATGGAACAATCTGGGCGCCACTGTTCGCCGATTGCGAGCTCTTTGACTTCCGCGATGGATCTAGATATTTGAGCAATGTGGAAAGGGATCTGGGGCCATCAGCATTTTCAGATATCTGTTTTCCTGCGGTCAGCATTGGGGTACACATCGTGGATTAAACTGAGCACTCGCTTTCAGTGGTCTTGCTAAAAGACGAGACAATAGTTGAAGTTTCATGTACTCGAGATAAATGGTGGTTCAGGCGAAGCGAACCCGTAGTATGTAATAGATGTTGTAGGCGAAGGGAGTCTTTGAACCACAGCGAGGTTGAGAGTAGCGGTCTAAATTCTGGGTACGTTCTAGCCCGTGTTGTGGTTCATGTGATCAGATATAAACAGTGGTCAACAAGAAGTTGTAACAAGTTGAAGCTTGAACGGGAAGGCAAAAATGCCGATGTATCACGCGGATTCCACCCGCGCTCATTCTCTCGGTTCGATACTTATATACCCTGGATTCCCGAATCGCAGCACCACTACGACATGTACAATATACCAGCCAGCTCAACTGATTCTGTGATCGACCACACTCCTATCATCAGGTGGACAGCTGGCAGACCGTGACGTGTAAATCTGCACGAACACTGATTCTCAGCACTGACAACCCCAATTCTTCTTCTTCCTCATCAAAGAGGTCTTCCACGCATGTGACATATTACTCTCCACCGCTGTTCAGCACTGGATATACGCGAGCCCGTCTTGTGAGTCTTGTCCCATGTCTCTCTACCGCGTTGCACCACTCAGGCTATCAGTTAGCCCACGTCGAACCCTCCTAAAAATATGACGCATACGCGTGCACACTCCGGCCTTCGGCACCGCCTTTGTAAAAGGCAACACACGACTTTGGACAGCTCGCGTACAGCCTCCAGACGCCGCCGATCTCCAGAATACAGATCCCCAAAGGCTCAGAACTCAACATTTAACCTATTTCAACTTCCAACGCGTATAACCCCCACATCACCCGACAGTTGCGCCGAGACATGATCAGTGAGATCGGGGCGGGGGATTTTTAAAGGTAAATCTATCCCTGTCGGGCAAGCGCCGATAAGCTTATTGACCTGTAACCTATGGCGGAAATACCGCAGCCGGCTACCCGGGCACTGCCAGTGCATCCTAGAGTCCGGATATATGCGCTATTTCAATCATTAATGGACGCTTTCGGTGGTATCGAACCCTGCTGTCGCTTCGGGTATGACTGCAGAGCATTGCTATACACGGGTTGATAACGGTCTCTGAAGGGGTCAGGCAATGCAGGTATGTCAAATCGGCTCGGCTTGAAGCTTTAATATTGATTCAATTCATAGGCGACATTGATATTTCCTGCTTACCGTATTGATTAGCGGCATGTCAGAATTTGGTCATCACCATGATCGCCGTTGGGAAATGCCGCGGACAGCTGCTAATAGTAATAGTAAGCATACGTCCCCAACCCCCCCCACCTTTCCTGGCTCGTTTATTTGTTCATGATCGATATCATTGCACTTCGTCACACCCGCCGTCGCCGGAGCCACTGTCCTGTACGTGTTAATACTAGTACCAACTGCGTTGATCTCGTCTTACTTGGCCGATTCGGTGACTGGGGTCGCTGCTGAGAAACCATATGCACTTGGTCACAGCAAGTACCGGCAATTGTACTTGACCCCAACAAACCACACATCAAATACAACCCCGCGTTGTTCCTGCGTAACTACCAGCAAGCCACTGATTGTATTTATGATCGTGATAGGTGTTACCGGAGTGCAAACAATTGCCAGCGTGCACCGCGCATATACTCTCGCACAGTGCTGCTACCATTGTGCCGGCGATCATGATATGCATGAGCGCTAAGTGCGCAGTGTTGACTCTTGAATCTAATGCGCTGATGTTAAATTTCAGATTTCAGCTTCTTTCACCGATTTCAAACATCCAGTTAGCGTTCATATATTTATCGCACAAATACATAGCAATCATATCGCAGGGCCAGCTCCGATATCTGCGCACGCTTCGTACACTCCTTGTCTAGAGCTGTCTAAATTTCCGCACGCCCCGCGTAGTGCTGTTAGCCGGCGATCATGATCGTTGGGCGGGCGGTAAGCGCTTAATTATGCGCTCAGCAAGTCTAGCGATCCCTGATTTCCCCAGTGTGCACATTGATCCCAAACATCCCGAATATAGCAGCGAGTCCCGCAGTCTGAGTCGACGTCCGTATGTATCTTTCAAATTTCAAGCACTGATCCGCGCACTGAGTAATATGATCCTGTCAGATCCCAACATCCCAAACATCCGAGTCAACGCCCGTCCATATGTACCTTTCAAATGCCAGGTGCTGAGCTGACAGCTCCCGGCGCTCTGATGATTGATCTCTTTGTATATCGATATTGTACAATGAGCATCAAGTATGAAATAATAGACTCGATCCCAGTCTCCGTCGGTAGCTGATTATTGATAGCGTGAGGGAGGAGGGAGGGGGGAAATAACGCAAATGAGGGGGAGTGTGGCTTAAATTGCTAGTTATATGAAGTATTACCTTCGCGCAGTCGTGTAAAAACGATCATATGTCTATTATCGGTAGGGGTCGAGCCTAATCCATCCCTATACCTACCTATTCATACAATATCAATTAACCATCACTCACTTCTCGACTCCGGGATGCCAACAAGCGTCCGCGACTGTACAATTATTCGATTGGCATGCTACAGGAATACGTGTATAGTACATGTGACTATGCGCGATCCGAGTCTGTGCTTTTATTATTGGATACATAGATAGGCGTCGCGTGGGACAAGAAAGAGAAGATAACAGCAGAAGCAGAGACGAGTCAGCCAGCAAACCGGAGGTGACGTGTACCTAAGGACCGGAGTAAGAGGGAAGCAGCCGCAGACGGTATTTATGTATGTAGGTGGAGGCGATATTGAATACTGATAGCACAAGACGCAGGAAGCGCCGCGAGAGAAGCGGAGAACGGAAGGAAACCGACTAATGATACAAGTGTATGCGATACGAGATACGAACGAGCCCAGCCAACAGACAGACAGACATCTATCCTCAGAAATCCCGCACATCCCCCCCCGCGCCCGCGTACGCCGCGATCCCCGGCTGCTGCTGCTGCTCGCCCACCGGCGGGCCCGGCAGCCCGTTCAGCCGCCGGCTGATGGACCCCATCGTCGCGGGCAGCACGTCGCGCTCGCCGTCGCCCTGCAGCGCCGCGCGCTTCGCGTGCAGCGGGCCGAGCGTCTGGCTCGGCAGGCGCTTGAACGACGGGCGGTCCGACGCGGGCTCGCCGTCGGACGAGTCGCGCGAGGAGGGCGCCTGCGGGACGGCGAACGCGCCGCGCGGGGGGCGGTCGAGCGCGTACGCGAGCGAGGAGGTCGTCGAGGACTGCGAGGAGCCCGGGCGCGAGAGCGTGTAGTTGCCCTTGTGCGCGACGCCGCCCAGCCCGCCGCCGCCGGGCATGCTCGCGGGGTAGTTCGGCGGGCTCGCGGAGGAGGTCTGCCCGCGCACGCCCTTGCGCGGGACGAGGCTCAGCGTGGGCGCCTTCCGCGCGAGCACCGCCGCCTCGTAGCTCCGCAGGTCGTCCGCGTTGCCGTGGATCGTGCGCCCGCCGCCCCCGCCCCCGCCGTTCTTGCTGCTGGCCATGAACCCCGCGAGCTCCGCCGTGGGCGTCTTCGCGCTCGGGAGCGAGTTCACGCGCTGCCGCCGCCCCCCGAGCGGGCTCAGCAGCCCCAGCCCCCCGCCTCCACCTGGAACCGCGAGGTTGTGCGTGTTGAGCAGCGGCGGCGGGTGCTCCCCGCCGTTCGTGCCCGGCGTCTGGTTGATGTACTGCTTCCAGAACTCCCGCAGCTCCCGCGTCTCCATCTCGCGCCCGAGCCCGGGCGTGCGCAGCGGCGCGCCGCCGCCGCCCCGGCCGTCCTTGGGGGGCATGGGCGTGATGTTCGGGTCCTGCGGCGCCATGTTCATCGCCGCGCTCGAGAAGAAGGGCGCGCTGTCCGCGGCGAGCCCGCGCATCACGTCCGGGTCGTCGATGCTCATC
This sequence comes from Athelia psychrophila, assembly GCA_001630335.1. NCBI lineage: Eukaryota > Fungi > Basidiomycota > Agaricomycetes > Atheliales > Atheliaceae > Athelia > Athelia psychrophila. The sequence goes on from KV417609.1 coordinate 152,310, forward strand.
AGCCCGAACGCGCTGCTGAACCCGCCGTTCTCGAGCGGGTTGTTGCTGGTGTTGTTGCCGCTGCCGTTGCTGCTCCCGCTGTTGTTGTTGCCGTGCCCATGTCCGCGGCCGCCCGTGCAGGCCGAGGCTGGGGTGGCCGTCGCCCTGCCGCAGGAAGCGCGCGCCCTCCTGGCCCTGCTCGTTCTGGAAGTGCTGCTGGTCCTCCATGCTCGCGTGGTACGCGCCCATCCCGCCCCCGTCGTGCACCAGCGGCAGGTGCAGGTTGCTGCTCGCCGCCGAGCTCGGGATCGAGTTCGTATGCCCGGGGCTCGACGTGTCCGACCCGCCGAAATCGATCATAACGATC